>JAUMHA010369224.1:0-13475 GCA_032359765.1 Saxidomus gigantea | reverse complement strand
AAAATGTCGTTTTCGTAAACATGATTTAAATTAACGTGCACTCCTCTCTCCAAATTGAATAATACTTTTCGCACTTATTGATATTGGTTTTATAAAAGCAATGTTTTTATTTTTTTTTTGGGGGGGGGGGGGGGCTAAGAGTTCAACTTCAAAGCTGTTTTAAACAACAGACAAAAGAATGATCGCTACTTCCACAACATACCAGCTAAAGTTATGTCGTGTCGTGAACATTGACAATTTGTTTGACTGTTGTGATGATTCATGAGCATGAATATGTAAAACCCGCAATATTTTCATAATTTTGATAATGGCATGCAACGCTTGTCACTATACAAGTAGCTTGGCCAAGATATGAAAAACCTAAATATTATGAGGAATTTAGAGTATGAGAGCGGACAACGTCCATGGCAGAAGATTACGGCATACATGGTTACGCCAATACGCATGCATTTAGAAAGACAGACATTGCTAAATGAATATACTTGAACAGGATTTTTTTGTCTGACACATCTGTGTGGCAAAATAATAACATAGGTTCAGACTTTCAATAAATAGTTAAACTTGAGAATAGACGGCTTGGTTTTTTTTTCTTTTTTACGTTTTTGTTTTTTGTTTCAGTTAATATTATAGTAGAGTAGGACAGAACTAAAGCTATATTCTTTAATTACGTGAGAATGCATATAATATGACGATGAGAATTTTATCAAGGTCCGTCCAAAAATTTCAAATTTTGAAAATGTTCATACCCCTGTGGTCGGCGGTTAGTGCATAGGTGACAGAATTAACAACCACTGTATGTGGCAACCTGCATGTATCGTAAAAAGCGACTATTATGTTATATAGTAAATGGGTTTGGTGAGCTGAGGTCTCTGCAGACATGGTAAAGCCCCATACAAGTGATGACTTAAACCACAAAGGAGGTGGTCGCACATCAGTGCGACACACGTAGTTTAAACACTGTAACACATCTATTGCATCACTTATGTTGTTCGAGAACAGGATGTCGTCTCCAGTTCGGGGATTGGACCCGGGTACCTTGATTACAAAGGAAACGACGAGAGCACTGCGTTACTGAGGTACTCTATGCTGACTTTCAATGATTCATCACAGATAACACGGTGCATTTTTGACTTCTCTGTCAAACGAATAATTATAAACATTTTTCATCACCGGCGTCATTTACCTTGAAAATATTCTTCTGGTATAGAAAGTTGGTCTTTACCTTCCTAAAAAGAACAATAGTGTGCCCTGAAACCATAGGTCAACATCTTTTTAGCAAATATGTAACAGTAAGTATATTATAGCTACTATAAACAGTTTACCAGATTTTTGGAAAATGATATCTATAAATGAATGAAATCTTGAACCATCCTGTGATAATATCCCGGGCCTATATCTGTGTATAAAGGTCCCCGACATCTGCCACCTTTCAGTTTGTTATCGTTAACTAATTTAAAATCAGTGTTTTGCGCGTCGACAGTTATTTTATTTTAAAGATGATGCTCCTCTTCGTAGCTTTGCTAGCAGCTGGTAAGTTGATTTCCATGTCTTCCTAACGTCTGCTAATTGTGATATTTTTATCTATTTTATTAATCAGCTCTTTACTTTAATTAATAATTTGGAGTACTCAATAATTGGAATGTACGAATAAATTAATAAATTAAAACAACACATTTAATCTTTATGTTTCTAAGTGATAGTTCATTTATAGAAGTGTACTATTTTAAAATTGAATTCCTAACCGAGTTACGGTAAGTAAAACTTTTTTCGGAAATAATGAGCAAAACTCGGCGTTGTTTTGGGGCAGTTTCAAACCGTGTTTCAAAACATTTGTAAATATACCAAGGCGTAAAGTTATGTCTATATTACATTATACACAAGGGGCTCTATTTTTGGCAATGCTCTCTTGGACTAGCTTACTGTTTATCACGTCCGACATCCTTACTATATTACTACATGATAACTGTATTGACCTTTCTGCCAATGGCAATACTAGTAGTATAATTCTATTCAAAGTTCTGACTTTAGACCTCTTCGTTGATATCATCTCGTTTTGAATATGGAATAGGTTATTGATAAACCATATCAACTAGATATATTTATCTAATTAACATATGCTCTTAAATATGCGCCATGTTTGTCTTTATTATTATCATTGTACCTCTCAGCTCAGTAAACAATCATCAAGACAAGCTGCTTCATCTGCCGCAGCTTGATCTCAAGAATCTTCTTCATGCCCGTTAAATACTGTCTGGCGATCGTATAACAGCCTTCCTCATAATGTAATTGTTTCTAGTAAATTCCTGGCCTTACCCTATGTTCATATGAAATCCACTCCTACATATATTTTAGACCTTGTCATTTCGTGGGAACCTTTACATTTCATCATACACTAACTTGTCGAAGAATTTGTCGAGCATCTTCGAGGTAGTATGGCCTAATGCTGTCTTTAAAGCGTTGTGTCTCTTGCAAACGATGATGACTTACCAGGTGACTTCTAACCAGTTCCTGAGATCTCAAACATATTTGTCTAACTTGCAGTACACTAAAACAAGATCTGGCGAAAACCAAAGCTTGCATGCAAGTCTGTTTGCGAATAAAACTGCAGGCAAATGTCTGTCCCAATCTCCAGGTCTCTCAGTGTCATCTTTTTAGCAAACTCTTCAAAACGCCAAAAGTTCACAAATATTGTATAATCTTGGGATGTAGTGAGCTGTGTAGTGGAGTAAGCTGTGTGTATCTGCTTAGCCTATTGCAAATTCAATTAGCATATTTTGTGAAAATAAAATTGGGTAATATCCTCAAAGTATATATTGAAGGAGAAGAAACTATCTTTTCCACGTGAAGTATACAAATGCTTGGGGTTTTTTTTCCAGTTCCCATGGTGGCAGGGAGTGAGTGTTGTGATGGTTACTTCGATGTTCTGAATAACTGGAATGATCCACAATGGTGTGATAATTATTGCTGTGGTGGAGCATTCAAACTTTACTGCTGTGATAGCGAATTTCTCCAAGCACCCCAGGACGACAGAAGTGATTTCTGTGATCTCTGGTGGACGCACCATGTGTAAGTTGAGATCTAGCAATGTTTTTTTCCCAGTTTGAGGCCCTCTTGAATAGGTAACCCCGTTTATTTTCCCCGTCATTTGCGTGATAGTGGTCGGAGAGCATCCCTTACTAACCGTACAATACAAACATGCAAACTAGATATATAATACATATGTACATGTTAAATGCACGCTAATAGATACACATACATGTAAATAAACAACAATCAACATGAAATATTAAATAGATTACATTTCAAACGATTTCATTTTGAACTTAGTAGATAATAGTACGAGGTCATATTAATACGAATGTTCAATACTTTATCAAAAGTGTTCGAAAGCGAAATAACAAACATGATAAATCGAAATTAGATTATCTTTCATACATTGCTACAATTTTGATAACAAGTTGGCAATTTTTTTTCTATACTGGTATTTTTTAATATGATTTGGTCTTTCATACTGTTAAAGAGTCCGTTGTTAAAGCTTGTAGTGGAGAGTCTATTGCAATTATATTTACAGTAATTTCGATATTTCCAGATAATCCATTTTGTCTAAAAAATAATGCAGTTGATTAAAATCATAAGACAGGCCCGTTTTAAAATAAGAAACGTTTGTTCGATTTATGCTTATTTATTCTCGATTGAGAAAGAGTTCTTACAACTTATATTTATCCCCCTCGAGACTCACTCCAGCTGGAATAAACCTCGAAAGTAGAGAGGAACAATGTGGAATGATTAAGTCTTTCTGCAAAAACACTATATACTCAGTACATGTACCGCTACATTGTACAATGTACATGCGGGATCTAAACCGATGCCCTCCGACCCTGAGGCGAATGCGCTATCGTCCGCTATCTTGCGCTATCCTGCGCTATGTTTTAAATGTTAACAAGAAAAACTGTGATACTACGTATCACAGCGGGCCTACAAACAAAGCGTTCATGTACATATTTGGGAGATGCAAAATAACTTTACAGACTTTATTACAGAGACAGAATAAATTTATATTCTAGGATCGTTTAAAGCAAAAACTTGGCTATCTGGTTTGTGCAATTACAATTTAGTAACTGTTTCTCATTTTCAGTGTATCCGTTATGACTTAAAAAGAAACAAAACTATATTTATGAAAAAGCTTTAAATAATCTTTACGCTCTTTTTTTTCATCAGGATTTATTAGATTGTATATACGATCCCTGTTTTCATTCAGCGTTAATTAAAACAAAGTTAACGCAGCAATATTATAATATGTTCTACGCGATGTTCCATTATTAAAAGTGATACAATACTATTCCTACCTCTGTCCTCTCAAAGTTGTTTGCAGTATAAATGTTTGTAAACAAACCAACGCACATTTTCACGACTACTGACAAGTCTCGTTATTTTAAAGTGCATCTTGACTAATTAATTAACTTTGGCTACCTGTCAGTTTATTGCTGTAAACCAGTCAGATATTATGAAATGTAAACCAGTCTGATAAAAATAGAAAGTGCATCCCGACCATTTCGTTAACTTTGGCTACCTGTTAGTTTATTGCTCTTAACCAGTCTGATAACATGAAATGGCTGATTAAAATAGACTTTCAGTGACTGTTTACAAACTGAAGTGCGATTGTTAATTTTAAATTTTAAAAACTCGAGTCATAGTAACGTTATGGATCCACATTACCCGATACCGGAAGATACCGGTATGTTTGACCGATAACAGTTTTTGTACTGACCGAACAATACAAACTTTTCACTTCTTATTAAACGTTTACATAAGCACATAAAATAATGTCACGTTTACATGGATAAAAAGATAGAAATATCAACTTTTTGACAATTTTAAAGCTACACAATGAACAGTGGTTTTAACCCTTTCTTCATCTTACCTTCGAGGTGTTTTTCATTCATTGCATAACATTTCGTTTAAAGAACAACATGTAAACACTACTTCACTTACATGTTACATTTTCCAACCACGTATTAAATATTGCGGGCGGCTTCTGCGGCCCGCAATAAATTAAGCGCTGAATAACATGTATCCGCTTTATTGAGAACAATATAAGCATATTAGATCTTTCCGTTAACTGCCGCTACCTTACAATTATTGCACTCTATTTGCATGCATCTGGATGCATTTTGCATTGTTTTAATTTTTCACCAACTTTATCAGTTACTAAAAATATCGAATGACCGATCAGTTCTTAATACAATCATTCTTTAAGTTTTTCGTTGTGAACAACTGTCATCGTTAATCGTTATGACATAAATTTGAAATTCAATGCAATTTACAATATTCAGTTTTCCTTACAGTTATTTTCTTTTCTCTTTTTACAGGTGGGCGCCAATTGTAACAGCAATTGTTTCGTTAAGTATTTTAATTTGTTGTTGCATATGTTGCTACAAGTGTTGTTGCTCAAGCAATAGGACCACGGTTTTCGTACAGAATCCCGGAATGGCTGGACGTATGTATTTTACGAAAATATGATACTTTCTTTTTACGTTCTGTTTGATTATACTATTTGTTAATGGCTTCCAATGATACGATTACAAGCAGAAAATGTCAATGAATTTTAGTTTCCTCAACAAAATTTGTCTTTGCTTTGTTATAATTTGTGGAAAATTGATTGTTACTGTTAAATGGAGATTTCGTGCGTAACTATATAGATGTCATTTATTACAGCTTCAAAATGGTCGTTAAAGAGTATTTGTTTGAAAAATATATCATTGATGTGGTAATTTTGAATGTCTGGTTTCAAAGCACAAACGGTCACTGTATCAAAAAGAGTTAAAGTCACAGGATCACTGTGAAATTACTGATAGAAAAAAAGCCTATTGATAGGATAATGATACAATGTAGAACTATATTCTGTTCACTCTAAATCGATGTTGACATATGCCTTTCTTTCGTATTCTAGTCGTTTCTTCACGCAAAAAAGGTTGCCAGAAAGCCTTTCCTAATTGAAACAATACAGCGCTATATTTCTATTCTATTTATCGATCTTAACAGCAAAGTTGAGAATGTTTTGGGTACAAATGAAGGTCATTTCTGCCGGTTATACATCTTCCTTGGTAAAATAAGAGCTATTTGTAATAATGATTATGTTCCTGTGACTTTAATAATGTAAACAGACAACGTTTTTAAAAGAATTGAACTCATTACACATCTATTGTTTTCTTATATTCTAGCAAATATTTCTACAACAATAGTATCGTCGCAGACAAGTTCCAACAGCAATTATATCCAACCAATCTAATACCAAAAGGAACCAAGAACACGAAACAACATTCAGCTTTAGTTTTTTTATCTAGAAGGAAAAATGACTTTGAATTGTAAAAAGAAATTCGATTCCGCCTTGAGATGCAAAGAATTGTTATTGATTGCATTCGTTAATACTTTACTACGCACGTTACTAGAATCTCTGTTAATTATGTATTGGTGTATGTTCTGCTTTAATCTTGTAGTTATTATAAATTAATTGCATTATCACAAGCTATAGAGCTATTTAGTTGATCAAAACAATAGTCATAAACGAAATAGCATCATCAAGTTCTGTATTCGTCCCATTCATATCGCCTCCAATAATAGCAAAGTAATTATACCCTCGCCCAAAGCTTGTCATAGCAACTACACATGATTTGTAGATGTCCATAAAGCGAAAAATGTGTTATCACACATATTGTGAGAGTTATGACCCTTTGTTGTTTGGGGATAAGCTTTATAGTGCACATAGGGTACAAAATATTGTGGGTGACACTCCTGTTACAGTTTAAGATGATTTCCAGCTCAGCACAATAAAACCATAGTTGATCAAAGTTTCGATATGTTTAAAAGTTGACTGTTTTTAATAACCAACACATTATGATCTAAATGTGTGGAAGAAACACTCCTTCAAACAGATCATACAGTTTGCATCAACATAAACCCTTATATCACCATATTTATGCCAAAGAAAATGATATTTAATTCCAAATGGCATGTCATTGAAAACCTCTGTAAAACAGGAGCTTCAAGATACTCTTAGACCGTTGTTACTAAACTGAGCAAGAGGCACTGTTACCACTTACATATATATTGTGTCATTTACTCTTTGCTTATGCTTTAATTATCCTTTCCAAACATTGCATTGAAACTACTTCCCTTGCATATCCTAACTTCATTGGCAATCAAATACTTCCCAAACAACCCCTAAGATGTTATGAGAAGTGTTACCATTTGAATAGTACATATAAAAGAGGAACAGATGTATAGGCAGGGCGTGTATAAGGTGCATATGGCGATAGTTCTGTTTTCTCATCGTCAGTGTTTCAATTTTATTAAACATTATGTTTTTATAGAATGTTCCGTTATTTGAATTCATATGAATTTTTAAAAATAATAAAATAACTTTTAAAGTTTTTATGTTTAATAGACAATGTTTTACATCCGGTAAGTGTCCGGAAAAGGCATTTTGTATGTTTATTCATTGTCTACGACGTGAATATGCCGATAGTTTGGCATACTGATAATAAAATTTAGCAAATTGACTTGTATTTTTTTTCTTACTTTTACTGAAAACCCAATGACATATTGGGTTTTCAGTAAAAGTTAGAAAAAAAAAACTACATTGTTTTTTGTTATTTTAATAGTTAAGTGTGAACTGTAAACTATTAAATTTTTACTTTTTATATACAAAACAGCAATAAATTGATATTACTTTTTGGTTAAAATTTATACGTTAGTCACTTGTAATCTTCTGAGCGAACAATATATCTGAGTCAAACTTTGCTGATAAATTTGGAATTACAGGAATACATAAATGTGTGGTTATCATTGCAAAAATTCTTACTCTGACAAATTGTTTTCATCTTGTACTTTTGTTTGAACTATAGTAACTGTAGATAAAGGAGCGGTACATCCCGGGCTATTACATATATGATTGATACGAAGTCCGTCCACCGTTTCCCATGGTTTATTGATGACTGAATGTTGTCATGGCTAAGTGTAGTACGTTCTATGTTGCGATTTCAGTAACTGAATGGAGTTTCCAGTAGTAATGTTAATGATTGATGTTGTCAGTGGTTTTGATCATCAACGAGATTTTTTGCCTATTATCTTATACATAATGTAATGTATTATAGATCAGTACATATGTAAATATGTGTATCCGATAGCAGAATGTTTTTACAGTGCATAGCAACATGAATAACTAAATTCTTTGTTTGTATAATAAATCAATCACTAAATGTTGTTTCGTATTTAATTTCGAAATTAGTGATACTGTGGTGTATTTCATCTGTCACACCTAAATGATGTTTTTCTATCATGGCAGTATCAAGGACTGAATTCTTTTAATACCGAAACAAATGATATTGTAGAAGAATTCAAATACAAATTTAATATTCAAACCTTTTTGTTAGATATATCTTTAGTTTTCTGGATTTGTGAACTGTGTTCGATACGTATCGATATTCGGAATAAGAACAAAATATCTATATATAGTCATGCCGTTTTAAATGACAGTAGATATAAAATGACCAACTAACAGTATCAATTTCCCCTAAACCAGTGTATATACATCCTTTTTTGCATTTTAAGTTCTGTTTGGTCGACAAAAGTTAGTTAATAGTTCAAAAGGTAAGTCGGCAATAATTATTTTACGCGAGAAACTGGCTATTCTGTAATATTTCCATCCATCTTGACTTGTTATACAGGTACTGAACTCTTTGGCTTGTTAAACTTGGCTGATCGCTAAGTAAGTTGCATATAAAACAAGAGTTGTCCCTCATAATTGACGAATGCCCCCAAAGAGGTGTTTCACACTCTATGACCTTGACCTTTAAGGCGTGGACCCAATACTTGCACACAACACTTTTATCTCCATGTGTTATCCAATTCATTTTAAAAGTCGTCACATATATAACAGAGTAACAATCCTAATATGAACATGACCTTTAAACTATAAGTGTGACCTTGACCCTTGAGGCAGGGTCGTGGGTCTTGCACGCAACACATTTCTTTTGATGTGCTGAACATTTGTGCTGCTATTTTAAAATCCTTAAATGCATGACAGTTACTATCCGAACACGAATGTGTGCATATATACAGGATTCTCTAAGCGTGATCTTGACCTTTGAGGCAGGGACGATGGACGTTGGTAATGTTCGCGACACGTCGTCTTGATGTGCTGGACATTTGTGCCAAGGTATTTTAAAATCCTTCATTGCATGCCAAATTTAAAGTCTGGACACTAAAAAGGAAGGACGGACACACGGACGGACAGTGCGATTTTACCAACTTCAACTTAAGGGCCAAAAAATTATCAACCATTTATATAAAACTTACATCGGCCCCAGATACCATTATAGGTCCATTACTAAGACCGAATCGGATTTTCTTTCAAATCTTGAATTGTAACAAGGAAATACAGTTTGAAACTGGTTTCTAAAACTGTACAATAGCCGTGGAGTGTTTCCCTGTTTGAAATAGTGCTGCAGAAAAACGAGTGAATGTTTTTGTATTTCCTTAGATTGACCTGGGTGATCTTTTTGTCCTACTTCCGCTTTATTGCAAGTTGAAAACAATCAGATATATATGTTGCACATCATTGGAAGTGAAGTTCTTTCAACTATATTTCAAAATAGGCATGCTTATTCATATTCAACCTATTTACAGCCTCTTTCTGGGAGATATCTTGAAAATTACTAAGATATTTGAAAACTGGAAAAACTACTTTCGTTTTTGAAAAGGAAAAATATAATTTAAGAATTATTTTGTTAAACTCAAATTTCCAACACACTATGGTCACGTTTGATGCAGTATGTCATATTTTGCCTTCTGAGAATACGCCCGTTACGATTCCAGAATTAAATGAAAATTCGATTTGGTCTTATCGTAATGGACATTTAAATGCTAGTAGCATGTTCCAATTAAAGACAACTTCAATACTAATTTCCACATTGCAACAAAACAAGCATTTTATTGTTCGAAAGATGAAAACGCCATGTCACTATAATGATCACCAAAAATGACAACAGTTGTAGACAAATATTGTATTTTTAGTTTGTTTGCATTATTTTAACGAGTTCATAGATTTCTACATTCCATTAGTATAAAAGCATATCAAAATACTAGTCCATACGATACACTTAAACACGTCTACATTTATACGAAACAAAACAATGTAATCTAACGATTTTAATACATTAATTGTACTATGTAATATGTTCTCAATTCCAGATACATTGTACGTTAAACTTTTCAGACTCTAACAAGATGGTTTTTGTAAATTTCCACGCCTTTTCTTTTTCCCGTTCACTGTACTTGCTGACATCTTTAGAACAGCCTCAACCCTATCCCTGAAGTTAAAAGGAAATATGACTTTACATGTGTATATATTAATGATGTCATACTAAAAGAACATTTCATAAAACAATTCTTTACATATTTAATTTTTTCCTATTGAATTTCGAAAGAAAAATGCCTATTGTTGAAATGTATTACTGTTCAACGCTACCATTGTTTTGCATGTGTGTAGCTCTTTGTCAAATCACGTAATAAAAAAGATGAAATACCTAATATCTATGTCGCCAAAAGAAATAAAAATACCGAACACAATTCGGTTTAAGAATTGTTCTAATTTCGAGTCCACTTTTTGTTTTCAAGAGTCTACTATGCTCATTCAAGGATTTATCACCTATTACTTATAATGATTAATATCCTATAACTTACAATGATTTATCTCCCATAATGATTGATCTCCTATTACTTACAATGATTTATCTCCCATAATGATTGATCTCCTATTACTTATAATGATTTATCTCCCATAATGATTAATCTGCTATTACTTATAATGATTTATCTCCCATAATGATTAATCTCCTATCACTTATAATGATTTATCTCCCATAATGATTAATCTCCTATTACTTATAATGATTAATCTCCTATTACTTATAATGATTAATCTCCTATTACTTATAATGATTAATCTCCTATTACTTATAATGAACCACCCAAAACGAGTACTAGTAGGTTGTATATTTATACTACGAGTGTCCGTTTTCACTGCGTATATATAATATACATATTTAAGAATAACCAATGTTACGAGTTTAGTAACAGTGTGACAAAAAGTACCTTATATCCTTGGCCTGTATTGTCTTCAGGTCGACACATAAGATCTCCCTGAACTTCTCCTTTATCCTTTGTTTCAGCTGTTTCTTTGAGGCTGAACTGTAAAATTCTCTGTCCGAACTTGGAAATTTTTCAACATTTGCTCTCATATTCCTGAGAACTTTCCACCACGGAGTGGGGTTTGATATGAAAGATTGCAGTATAAGCAGCGTTTCTGCTCCGCCAGGCTTACTTGGAGCTTGCTTTGCGTGTGTGGTTTCTTTCTCGCTGGGGGTTTCCGTTTTGTGTTTGTCAGGGATATTGGGAGTAGCCTTTTCTTTATTTTCTGAAAAGGTATTCAAAACAGTTAGATTAGGAAAACTGACCTATAACTCGCTTGATTTCTAAAATGAGATTGCCCCTCAGTCACTTTAGAAAATTCAATTAATTGTTCAATGATGTGCTAAACTGAAAAAAAAAACTGACTGAATATAGAACGACGCAGATTATTGTCAGTCGTTAAGGCTTGATGTAATAAGCTATAGTCACAAAAATCGGAGCGGTGGTATTAAGGTGTCTGCTGCTAATCCCAGAAGTTGCGGATTCGATCCCCATTGATCCAGGAAGCGGACTCGAGAGTGACTCGATAAGCTACACGCTTTCTTCACAACCGAGCTGAAATAAATTAGTTTAAACTAAACTTACTAAACTAGCTAGAAATGGAATCAGTTTCTCTCAGCCGTTTAAGAGTTAATTTGTACTTGTAATTCAATGACACTTAGAAATGGGTTGATTGGCCTTTTTAGACTTTCAATGTTACACGTGTGAAATATCTATCCTAGGAAAAGGATGAAATACAAAACAGGTCATTTCGTGCAATCTGATTTCAGATATATTTGCAGAGAACTTAAAAGATAAAAAGCAAATGTTTTATGACTGATACAGTACTTAAACCAAAATAGTCATTTTTTCCAATTTAAACAATCAAATGCGTAGATTGCCTACACTCACTGTTTATATCAGGCAGTTTAAACAGGTTTTATGAATTCGGTCTTTTGAAGTTGATGGTTCTCTTAATAATCCTTCAAGAAATAAATCTAGATGGCTCAATCCTGATTGGTTAATTCTTTTACAGTTGTGATACTGATCAATTTTAAAGATTACAGTAAGGAATTCGTTTTCTTTCAAAGGGTTTTGCTTATTCATGACTCTTTAAATTAATGTTGTCATTGCCATACAGTAAACAAGTTAAATTATATTAAACTCGGTTTCCGCATTGCCTTTTCCCCAGGCATTACTCTATTTTGTCTCGTACTCAATCTATTATACTTACTGCTGTTTTGTAAGTGTAAAAGAATATTATATTCAAAGCAAATTGAGAAAAACAACCGGGCAAGAATATTTTAAATAAGAACAAGCAGTCAACTAGTGTTTGATGTCAGTAAATATGTCCTATTATACCATTATCATTTATTATTCATTTTCTAGACACTTTTGTCAGCTTTGCACTGCTACGTAATTGTGTCTATTTTATCACCAAATCATCCTTACTGGTATATAGATCAAAGTTCTATAAACAAAAACCCATGAATGCCACCACATTTTAAGTTTAACAGTTGCAAGGAACTGCTGTAGCGTGTAAGATAACATAAAAATGAAAGGAGTGAATGCTTGATTTATTGTAAGTTCTCTGTAAAACATGCACCACTTAAAGCGGATCAGTGGTCTAGTGGTTAACGCACTTTTTGCACCTGATACTCCAGAGGCTTGGAAACCGTTGTAGTATCGGCCCAATGCTGTAAGAATTGACGAGTCTTTCTCAAGAAGGCTTGCTGATGTTTTAACAAATCCTGACTTCTTTAGTCTTGCTGAGTACCATGCATATCTGAAATAAGAACGTTTTGTATCATGTACAATTTCCTTGAAGATAAACAATAAAATAAGGAAATCCTTTTTTCCGTAGTTATATGACACTAAATGTATACCGATCATGCATATTGATTTGAAATTATAGTAATAGTCGCATGAATCCAGCATCTTAATTTCAAGAAAGATATGTAACGCATTTTTATATCCTGAAAATTTAGTTTTGCAAATTATAGATAGCTTCGAAATATTTTCAATCAATTTTTAAATTAGTATTCCATGAATACTAAACGTATTACACAGTACCATCTGCGTATAACGATGGTTACAGTGGTATTTTAACACGTAAATACATGTGTTATGTAAATGTTTGGTGGTAATAGCAGTTAATGAGCACAAAAGGAAATCTTCACGCAGATGAGAACAGAAAGAAATATATGAAATAACTACCTATAGATGAAGTCAGCGTCTTCTAGCAT
>JAUMHA010369223.1:5615-20787 GCA_032359765.1 Saxidomus gigantea | reverse complement strand
GTTATTTTAAAGGTCTACACATACTTTTGCGGACCCGGCACGTGGTCGCTATCGGCCAATCAGGATTAACTTTTCGTGATAGGTATACGATGTAATACATTTATCTTGTACGAAACAAGCATGTCTTAGTACGGGGGCAGTGTATATAGTATCTTTGATCAAAGCAAATTTGACATGTGTGGCAGCAATACGCTGAATGCTTATGCAAATTTTCACACAAAACTGTTGCAACTCAAGTTTTAGATAATAGTTCCTCACAGTTTTAGCTTCTGTTTGTTCATATTCGTACTGAAAAAACTGAAAGACTCAAGAATATATTCTATGCAACTACACTAAATTATTAAAACTATTGATGGTTCTATGCTTTACATGAATACAATCTTGTTTATTGTTACCACCCATCAGGATACCAACGAAATAAACACGATATGAAAAAATGTGACGGAAATGAAAATATGATTCCCGAGTCTATGTTATGCGTATACGATGTTGATGTGGTCGGTTATACGATAGGTTGTAGAGATGGAAGTCACCTAAAAAATTGCGGTATGTTCTACCTTTCTTGTACATGGAGCTTTCTTTGTAAACGAAACTCTATGAACGAGTTTTATACTGACTACTTTAGCATATTTTTGCAGGAGCTAAAACACACTTTTACTGGCATTACATAATCTGAAAACGTAGTCCATGTAATAGTTATACCGTAATTACTTCCTTAGAATTCACTTTTAACATACTTAAATGTAGCAAACTTAGGAAGAAAAATCATGTTTTGCAGATGATTTTACTTGTCCGGAAAACACATTCAAGTGTCCAGGAAGCTACTGTATTCCGCTAAGATTCGTTTGTGATGGAAGCGTTCATTGTCCAAGAGGAGAAGACGAAAATAACTGTTGTAAGTATATTATTTTCTAACAGTTTAGTACGATGAGGTGTTCCAATAGTGTCCGATGTCGGAAAGAACTCACCTTTTAACTTGATCAAAAATTAGTAAATAATAATCAAAACTTGTTTAATGTTCTCAGATGATATTTCTAAATGCACAAAACAAAATGAAAATATAGTCAGACTTAGAACAGCGAATGAAGTATATTTCTTGAAGAAATCAAATATTTCTTGTACATTCAACAGCTTTATTGAAGTCATTTATCACAGTATCATGAAATATTTATTTTGTTTAATTGAAAAGGAGTTGTTATGTGTGTTTACATGTATAAGTCTGAATGATATAAATGTGTGTGTTGCATTTCTAAATATATAATTAAAAGTTGGCAGTAAATTACAATCCCAGTAAGTATCAGTATTTAAAATATATATCTAATTCTTGCGGCCTTTAGCCTGCACAGATTCAGGGAGAGAGATTGTGATTCTAACAGAGGATACGTCATATCAGTCAGTTAGCGAAACAACAGCTACCATGTTGGCAAGACAATTTTACACACCTGGTAGTACCATCCGCACTCTCCATTATAGGGCAAGAAGAATAGAAAAAATTCCATTGGAAAATGATCTTTTGGAAATACGCGAAGAGTACATTTATCCATACGATGCTTTGGATCGAACGCCCGAATGCCGTTATAAAACAACGGCACGGAATCTACTGCATAGTATAAAGTTTTCAAGCAAAGGTTCAAATGGCCTTTTGTTTTTTGAAGACAGTGAGAAATCATCTCGAGTGGCAGAGATACTGTTTTCGAACACATCAAAACCTATATTTACCATATATCGTGTGATGTTAAATACCGATTCCCTGCATCGCAAAGTTAATCGATATGTACACGTCAAAGATGTACAGATCAATAAATGGAGTTCATTGTCGTCGATTGGATACAAACGATTTCCAGATATATGTAAAGGTATGTTCTTTTTACGACACGTTTATTTACCCCTATCTCGCAATGATTCTGAAGGTACATATCTATTTTTGTCGAGCCCGCTTGAAATGCAGCTCTAGCGGTGCGGCGTATCAGACCTTGTCCGGGCTGTAACTTCCTCAAAAATTGAAAGTATTTGAATTAACAGTTGTTCACCACAATGGTACGGCGTGTCGTGCGCGAAACTCAGGATATCAGCTCAAATGACGTGGTCATACTTAAAGATCAATAAAAACGTCACAAATGAGTCATTAAGTTATAAAAAGGAAATGCAAGTTTAGTTTGCCTTAAATGAAAGAACTTGTTCACAGAAACACCCTGTTGGAGAAAAACAAACGTTTTTAAAGATGCAGTATGACAGGGACGGCCACTTTCTATTTTTGACGTCAAAACTGTCTAATTAAATGTTCAAGCTGAGTTGAATATAGTCTAATTAAAGTATAGATACATGTAATGAATAAAGCTTCAACAAAATGAAAAAAACATCAACATGACACAGTAAAAATTTATCAATTCCTGGTAAAGTAATCATAAACAAAATAGTAGATAGAGAACAAAACTTAATTTTGAGAAAGGGTGAGTGTCAAAATGTATATTTTAATTGCATTATTGATAAAACTCAATATTGATGTCATTAACTCTTTCACTTTCATGATTATCTCAACACACAAGTTACTTGAATGCAATTCGCTTTACTTTAACTAGAATAAAATGTACCATTGATTGTTTGCAGACACTCATTGAAGATTCAAATACTGAATACCGAATAGTGCAAACCTTGATCACATTGCACAGATGTATGTGCAGACTGATCATGATTTATACCATTCGAAACGGTAAAGTTATTTGCCGGCAACATGATGACAGTTTAACACCCTTGCAGCGACCACATATTTTACAATAGTGAAAATAAAAACTTGCATACTGTTAGCTTGATGATCCGAGCAGGTGTTACTAAAATTCTAAAGTAGATCCTGTTGAAACATTGAACGATAAGGGAGGACAACTGAAAGTTTACATCATTTTGAAATAACAAATTTTCGATGTGAACATTGAGCTGAGTGTCGAGGTTGATATCAGTAATCTGGACACCCAAGTAGCATGCTAAAAGAGATCCCTAATCATCAATTTCGTCAAGGTCTCCAATTATTACCATAGCAACTGTGTTGCTCAGTTAGCGATGGACGATCACGTGTGACACTCTGAGAGTACCCTCCTTCATATAATACAATGTTTGAATTTGGGGACTGTGCGGGTCGGTTTAACACTCCAGTGTGATTTCGAAAATAGCCAGTGGTTAAACGAATTGTTTAAGTGATTGCATCATCCTTCATTTCATTGACATAACTGCCTGTTGCAAATCGTGAAGTGCATCAATCACATTAAGAAAGCGTTATGTTGTATGTGTATCTATATAACCTTGCCTGGTGATATTGGGTCGCTTTTTCAAGAAACACTAGGATGCTCTGACGCTGTAGAAAGAAACTCATTAAACTATTTGCTAGTCTTTATTCATGGGTAGGTTCTAAGTAAAGATTGTATCAAACAAAATAGTCTTCGATTCAATGGAAAATCACGTTCAGCCAAACATCAAATTGCACTTATGCCGTTATATGCCGTAATGTGTAATATTCGGAATACCTCATTCGTATCAGTTGCGCATTAAAGCAGTTCAGTTTAATGCCTTTATCATCCAGTGTGCATGAAAGGGATTGTAAATTATTATGATCAATATGACCAATATAATGCTGATATAATTTCTTTTCTGTTAAATTGAACTTTGATTAGCCCTACCGGAGCTATTATATTTCTGTTGACAAATCTTAATCCGGTAAGTGCAGAAAAGCACTAAGGGAGTCTATATTACTTGCATAGTGTACAATGTAAGCAAACGTAGTTCAAAAACGAACATTTAGCGCATGCGATTAATATCTACTCTATCTATCAGTCATAGGAAATCAAGCAGCAAGTCAACAATTACACCTGTTTCAAATATTTAGTCAAGCTGAACGTTACGTAATGAAAGTAACATTACTCTACAAATGCGTCCATGTTATAGATATATAATTATCTCATCTAAAACAGGTGTGTACGTTTTCTGTACTTCAGTCGTGTCCTTACATAACTTCACGTAGTTGTTTCGCATATCACAATGGTGTGTCATGCACCACACACATGGATCAACATTAAAAGTCAGGGTCACACTTAGGGCTTAAGTCAGGTAGTGTTAAGTTATATACCAGTAATTTGTGTCTGTGCTGTTATGTCTGTCATACAATTGTTGCCCGTTTCTAAGAGTTTAAAAACAGATTTAAAATGTACGAAATGACAAAGTTAACTATCAATACAACACTACGACCTTATTAATCTTTCAACCTTTGATTAGTGTGTTCTGTTTAAATTTAGGTGGCTTCGGTAAGTAATTTCTTGAAAGTTGACAGTCCTACTGATATCAAATTCTTTACTTCTTATGAAAAAAATAAAAAAGGTATAACCTTTGTTGTCAAAAACTAAATAAAGGCAAACGAGCTGAAAGATGTAAGAAAATGAAAGAAAGGAGTCAATTACGTTAATATAGTGCGGTTGGGATCTTGCGTCGTTCCGTCATGGCTTTGAATGAAATCTGTAGCTCGTAATAGCAAATAACAAACATACGTGATATATAAATCATACTAAAAGCTAATCATCTATTCTCTGTTTGGTTGATGCCATCACATGTAAGCTTAGTCGCTAGATTACCACTTGTTTTTACTAAATACATCTATTTCCTACATGCAGTCTACTTCAGTGTACTTTCTCTTGGAGCATACACAAAAAGTACTCCAAATATCAACGTATGAATAGTTGAAAATTGTTTTTAAAATTGAAACGTGGAAAATGTACATGGAGGGTTGACCGCAAAACTGCGGTTATTTGTATGAAATAAAAGAGGACCAACAACAGTTTTGCGGTCAACCCTCGACATGGAATTTTTCATTCTTTTATTTCTAAAATTATAAATGTGAGGAAAATATTCTTCTACAGTAGATGGAGGGTAATCGCATTACATTGTGTATGTTTTCACTGTAGCATGTAGCAGGTCGTTTTATATTCTATTTTCAGCTGGACTTAATGTTCCTTGTTCAGGTGCCTACAGATGCTTGTCAAGCAAACAGTGTATACCTTTAAAACAAGTATGTGACGGAATTGTACAGTGTAGAAATGCGGACGATGAAAGACTGTGTGATTTCAGGTGTCCTGAAAAATGCAATTGTGATGGATTGGTAGTAGGCTGTCGATCCGTAGACTTCAATGAGTCGGACATTAAAGTTTTACCAGTCAACACACGTAGTGTTGATATAAGTCAAAATCCTGGAGTTCAAAACGTTTTACGTCAGTCTAACTTAAGATTTCCTTTTTTGCTGAGGATGAACTTATCCTTTTGCGAAATCAAATTAGTAAATAAGTCCGCGTTTATAAATGTAAATAATCTGAGGTCTCTGGATTTAGGATACAATCAAATTGTGGAGTTACCTGACAAGATCTTTAGCAATCTGTATCACCTGACCCATTTAAATCTAGACGGAAATTTTGAGTTGACAAAAATATTGCCAGCGGCATTTCATGGACTACGAAGTATCAGAAACTTGAGAATTTCAGGAACTAAACTGAAACGAATTTCGGCATTTACCTTTTCTGGCTTAACACTGGAGAGTATTGATATTTCAAATAATACAATTGAAGAAATTGAGGATTATGCTTTCAGCAATATTTCCGTTGGTAATATTGACTTCACAGATAATAGTATTGTCAAATTTAATAAATTGGTTTTCAAAGATGTTACATCACTCCAAGAGTTGCATACGCCTGCATTCAAATTTTGCTGTGTGCGCCCATGTTATGTGAGTGAAAATAAGTGTTTCCCAACAAAAAATGAATTTTCTTCATGTGATGACCTTATGAGACATCCCGTGTTACAAGCAATTTTGTGGATCGTAGGAATAGCATCTTTATTTGGAAACTTTGGATCAATAATGTATCGCCTTATGTACGATCGAGAAAGACTGAAAATAGGTTATGGCATATTTGTGACGAATCTCGCGGCAGCAGATTTTTTAATGGGTGTATACCTTATCATGATAGCGACGGTGGATTCACTGTACCGTAAAAGGTCAGTCATTAATGCATCTACATGTCTGTCTGCCCATGTGTCTGTCTTTCTGTCTGTCTATTTGTGCGTATGTCCGTTTTCGTTCTTCTGTTTGTTTAATGTCCAGTTATAGACACTCGTGTATTATGCATCACATATTCTACGCAGCCTTAAAGTAAGCATAAACATCATTGTATTTTTAAAATAAATAAAGCTTATCAGTTATGATCCTGTTATATACGGTAACTGTGGTTCTACCGATTAATATACATTGCGTTATGAAACTTTAATTAATGGCCTAATACGTTTTAGAAGAACTGTCGCACTAAGGTGTCTTCCATAGCGTGCGAATTTCGTTCCTGTTTTAAACAGAAACAACAGATGTTAACTGGTATAAAGCATATTGAAAACCCACTCTGCACTCATACAATGTAAAAATAAAAGCAGAAAATATACATGTAAGTGTTTTCAGAGAAAGATATAGTGAAACTCATTATCTTCCTCATATAGACTATACTCTTAGCTAATAATGGGACCTGTTAAACAATCTGTTCAACATGTATGTACGCACTCATCTGTGTGCACAGCATTTACACGTACTAAGAAGAATCTTAAAGATCATCTTCTAAAAACTACAAGAACAAACTGAAAGTGTAAGACAAAGATGTAGTCATGGTTCTAACATTATTGAGTTTCAAACATTTCAAAGATCACAGAAAGCAAAATACTTTTTTTTATAAAAACAAGTATGAATTGTTCATCAAAGATGTGATCTGTTTTTCAGGGTTTATACAACAATATAATATTTTTATATTTAAAGTGTTTCTTACAATTAGATGTATTTTGCTATTTCATACTTTCTGATAAAAAGTATCACAGCTTTATAGAAAATGTTCTTTAACGAATATTTATCAATACAACTTATTTCTTTGAAAACGCTTATATTTATATCTCTATTATCTCCCTTTATTCTTGCACTGTTTAACAGAAAAGTAAGTTTTCAATATGATGTTTACTAGTATACATTTGTTTTTGTTGTTTTAACTATAGTATCTTATTGTCAGATACTTTTGTGACACTGTATTATATTTTGTAATGTGCCGCGGTATGTCACCGTCCGTTACGCGCAACATTTAGTTGACTTGACATTACTTGTTTATCATGTAACTTACTGAACCCGAAGAAGACACATGATAAAGTCGAAACTTGTTGTGCAAAAAAAAAAAAAGAATTGTGATTACTATCATTTCTGAGTTCCTGATTTATATATTGAATGATTACATATTACAATTCAATTACATTTCAGATATATATTCTTCGATCACCAGTGGAGGAACAGCAACTGGTGTGTCACCGCTGGTATCCTGTCAACCGTTTCATCAGAAGCTTCTGTCCTCTTCCTTTGTCTTATTACATTAGATAGACTTCTTGTGATAAAGTATCCATTTGGAACGATACGATTCGGACCTAGCAAGGCTTATCTTTGTTGTTGTATCTCCTGGGTTATTTCCATTACCCTTGCACTGATTCCAGTGTTCTTCACAAACTACTTTCAAAATCAGTTCTATTCAAGATCTGGTGTATGCATCGCTTTGCCGTTGACAAGAGACAAGCCCCCTGGGTGGATGTACTCTGTTTCAATATTTGTGGGGCTAAATTTCTGTACCTTTATTCTTGTTGCTGTTGGTCAATTATCAATATTTCTGGAGCTTCGGAAAGCAACAAAGGGGATACAGAAATCTCAGAGTTCTAGAAGAAGAGACTTGCGAGTAGCCAGAAATTTGATTTTGGTTGCAACGACTGACTTTCTGTGTTGGTTTCCAATAGGAGTAATGGGTAAACTGAATGTCTTTTTGCCATAAGAAACATTTTAAACTTTCTGAAAATTAATTTTTCTATACGATGTCGGTAACTGTTTGATTCTTATAAGGCTTTGATTGCATGTTGAAATTAGTGCGTTTATCATATCTGTAACGTTTTGTCATATCCCGCTAATATCCTCCGCCAATGGCGGAGGGATATTGTTTTGACGTTGTCCGTCCGTCCGGAGCCATAACTAAGGAACCAATAGATAGGATTTCTTAATAAGTATACAGCATTATGCCGCGACGCACGTGCAACTTTCGTCAGCATTGACTTAGTCTCCAAAGTTGTTGCCCTTTAATTGTTTTGTTTTCTTATATATTCAATATAAAAGCTTTAAAATCCTATTTCCCTTAAACCGGTTATCAAAATTAAATTGTAATCGGCTCAAATTATCTTATGATCACTCTTTCTAGTAGTTACCCCATATACCCCCTGCCCACATCCGACACCCATCCCATGGGGTGGGGGCCAATATAAAAGCTTTAAGATACTATTTCTCTGCAACTTGCTATCAAAAGTCAATTGTAATTTGCTCGAATAATTTTATTATCACTGTTTCTAATACCCACCCTTACACCCCTTACCAACACCCCTACCTCGCCCTATGTTTCTTTGTTCCAAAAAGGCTTGTCAGGATTTGATTATAATTGACACAATCAACTGTGTAGGTTCTAACACTTGATAATAAAGAAAATGGATTTTTTTTCGAACTGATGCCCTTAAGGGGGTGTAGCGCTTTTCTTACATATTCTATATAGAATTATTATTGTCTGAAAAAAGTTGTACTGATTAAATTTAACTTGCAACTATCAAAAGCTTTATGACTGTAACTTGCATGGAAAAACATTATCCACTCGGAGATTCTGTTTTTCTGAAACCAATACACTTTCCAGTTAGTCTTTTTCAGTGACTTTTTTCATTCTGCGGGGACTATATATTTACTGATTTAACTTGTTTATAACAATTACATTTAGTTCGTTTTCGTAGTCAATTGCTGACGAACACTATACCAAATACCATTTAACTCGCGAGAGGCAGCGAGATTTTCGTCGCTCAATTCCATTTACAAGTGGGTGGACAGATGCACGTTGGAATCAGTGTATTTGCCCACGGAGACACCTCGTGCTTCTGCTGGGAATCGAACCAGTTAACTTGTGTTTTTGAGGCAAGTGCCATTACCACTGAGCTATTGAGGCCAACGTAACGTTTGTCATGTCACGATACTTTTTAAAAGTAAGCCTTCTTTGATATGATAGAAAGTGCTGATATGTTAGTGTTGCAGAGATTATTTATCATATTACATGTATGAATAGTAATTTGTCTCACAATTAAGGTAAAACTATACTTCAAGTTTCACTTTCCAACTGGAACAAATTTCTTGTCAGACAAGCTATTCTGGAGATTGCTGAGCAAATTACCTATACTTGTATTGTCTCATTAAGGTTTAATATTTTATCTCCTTTTCAGGAATAATGGCAATGAATGGTCATCCCATTCCTGGTGATGTATACGCATGGACGGCAGTTTTCATATTACCTTTGAACTCGGCATTGAATCCTGTTTTGTATACACTCTCTGCAATCATTGGGAAACAGGTAAATGTAGCTGTGAAACTTCTTGCCTATTTTAAAACAATGAAATATTCAAAACACAAGACACGTTTGCATAATGTGCAATATGTTGTTAGTCCCTTTTTGTCATATAACGGTTTGGAGCATATCGATTTGCACGGTTGCATCTGTCCGACAGTAAGTCGTCCGACTATCAACAAGTACGTTTTCGGGCTGTAACTTATATATTCATAGACACATTTTCATATTACTTCACACTGTTGCTGCTCATAACAGACGGGTGTATCATGCACCACAATGAGGTGGCTACCTTCAAAGTCCAGGTCACTCTAAGGACTGAAAACCTCTTTCATAGGGACATAAAGTAATAGTTCATGTCCAGGCTATAACTCATTTAAACATGGAAAGTTTTCAACTAACTTTACCCAGCTGTTGTCAATGACACAATGGTTTGTCATACACCAAGGTGGCTACCACCAAGTCCAGTGTTACATAAGGATTCACTGCTCAGGTGACTTCATCTTATTTACCCTTTGGAATGTGCAGAACCCATAAAAATTAATTATTGTTTAATATATAAGGCAATCTCTTAAAATGCCTTTTAGCAATACAACCACATACCCGCATTGTTTATAGAGAGTATTACTGTTATACCCAAAATGTGTACATGTACTACATTCACTTCTTTTAAACACGGCATACTCTTTAAGAATTGATAATGTCACGTCTTAAGTGTGTATGTAAGCTTTATAAAGAACGTAAATACACAATAATCAACATTGTAGTTGTTCACGATACACTCATTATAGTCCCATCCTAGTTAATGCCGGATCATGGAATCACATGTAAAGTATCCAATTATCTTATTCGCTCTCTAACGTGAATAGAGTTAATCGGATCTCCTCGAACCTGGTCTAAGTGAAATAATCAGTCAGATTGCATTAAGCAGTATGTTTATCGCTGCCCGATCGTTATCTTTGTACCATATAGGCAATCTTTATAACTAATCAATTCAATTGTTAGCGAGCACCATCATTCTAAAATTCAAACACGTTACATCAGTCATTGCGGAGTATCAAGACTATTACTCTACTGACCTAGGGTTTGTAAACACTACTTTACATGTACGTTTGGCATGATTGCCATCAGAAGGAACGGGTGTATCTTTTGGATAGTTTTGGAGTGTTCTGTGTGCGTTTATTTCGGAATACTAGCCGTGCTTATTGCATAGTAAAGAGCAGTGAGGAGTTCTGGTGCACAGCGATGTACCACATAGGCCTTACAGTTGGTTGGTTTATAATTAACCTGACGCCAGGTGTCAATCAATCAAGTGACTTCAATACCAGTGAAAATGCGGCTTTGCCTACGACAAATTAATGCACGTGAAAATGGTATAAATGGATTATTTTGTTATAAATACTCAACAAAGGGGCAGGGTTATCGCATTATTGGCATCATGTAAATTCAGCACGAGAAAGACAGACATGTTCATCAGCTGATTGGCCATAAAACAACGCTTAAGAAGTTATTATAACGAACTTACCGCGACAAACAATTACACAAAATACATTAGTTTATCTGATGTGTGTGTGGATATCTATAACTTAAACATACCGTACAATTTTCGACGTCAAGTTGATATCACAATTGCCTCTCAGCCGATTTGTGCTTCATAATACTGTTTATTGCAGAAAACATAGAATATGTGTACCTTTTAAATATATTGCAAACTTATACTTTTATATGTTTATCCATTTCAATGAACAAGCAATGCTATTTTTCTATATCTGAAATTCACAGATACTGGGCTTCAGTAAAATCGCCGATTGCTTTTAACAAGTTAAACTTCCTATCTTCAGAGTTTTAATCCAAGCATAGAAGAACAGAGTAGAGTAGAGATCCAGAAAGGTAATGGACAGATGAATAGACGGATATTTATTTGCAACTCTTCTTCAAATTGATTTATGCAAAGAAAATGGAATTTTCGAAACAAATAATTAGCATATGATCTCACTTTTGGAAGAAATACTATCGTGTAATTATTGTATATACCAGAATGGTAATCGGTAAGATCAGCTAGGCCTGGGTATTTATTTGATTGTTCATCCAATGACAACAGTTTTAGAATCTCGACCGAGTATATTTGGTCCTAAATTTGATCGCTTCATTTGCCCAAGCCAGTCAGTTACGGTGAGATTAAATGATTTCAAGTAATCGACCTTAACCACTCGACCACGGTTCTATTGTCGGTACGTTATTAAAATTATTGTCATACTGCAAGTGTGTGATTCTGACGGTTTTCTATTAAATAATCTATCTATTTTAGAAAGAGGTTCTTCGGTATTGCAATACAAGAGCATCAGCCGATTTGTGAAGACGAAAGATGATGGTGCACGTGTTATCAAATCAAGAAGATTGCAATATGTACTGGAGGACGAGGGGGCTCTTTCTGTTGGCTCTGTAGCACAGATAACATCCTTTCTCGCGAAGTATCTATGCATATTGCACGAGTCATCACTTAGTGTCGAACGATTAACGGAGAAAAATACGTACTTAAGAGTTGACGAAAGTAAGGTATGTACTCCGTGATTTCAAGAAAATGAAATGTTTATGGCTTTTTAATACAAACTTTCTACCTGCAATTTCAGTTCATCTGCACATAGAACTGTCGATAATTGTTATTTGTCCCATTAATTGGTGTCTATATGAAACAAACTTGTAAGGTAGTAGACTCCTATTAAAAACCTCCACTTGAAACTCTTCAATTTTAATGCTCTAGCCTAGGTTGTTAAGCACAGGACTGAATATCTTTTGAGGTTTTCCGGGCGTAGGTTCAAATCCAGCCGGAACCAATTTATTTTTTACTTTGTCTTCTTTGTTTTCATTAATTTGCATTTTTTCTTCATATGTTTATATTGTTTTTAGACTAATAAGAAATTAAATATTTTTTTACACATAAGTATTAGCTTATTTGAAGATTTAATAAGTTGCAGACACGGCTTAAATCGACGATAGAAATGTTCAAACTCTTTATTTTATTACTCTAAGTTTTAAATAGAGACGGTAAAACATTGTGAATTTTTGGCATGATGTTCCCAACATTCCTATAACTTAGTTTTTCCGCTGTAAATTTCTTTTAAAAATTGTTTTTAAATCCTGGAAACGATACAGATTTAGAAAATATTAAGCCTATGATGATTTGAATTGGTGCACATTAGGGGTCTGCTATCTTATAAGCGCATAAGACTACTGAAAAGAATTTCATAAAGTTTATGCCAATCTTTTAAGCGTAGCTTTCTCTGTATTATGTGTCTCACTGATTAACTTAATCTGAATTATGCAGTGTTTATTATATTCTCCAATTTTGTTACACGCACTATAGCGTGGTCATACATGGTCAGTGTAAAATTATTACGACTGCGATATGACTTATTTTCCATGACATTGTTTTATCCATAATGTGATCTTTAAATCAGCCACAATGTGTGTCTCTATAATGACCACTTCGTGTTATGGATGATAGGTGGAGTCAGAGTCTTTTCGTTGCCAAAATATATGTCACGTGAAGCACGATCTGTCATTTTCTAGAAATATTTGATATATAATAAAACTACTGTCGAAACGTAGTCACACTATCATGGTTCACACGTAGTTTGTCATGTTCTGAAATTGTTCAGTTAATGCCTTCGATCGGTCATATTTCATACAAGATCACAATATTAAGATTAACACTTGGTAATGCAACGAAACCAAGTTTTTAACACTAACCTTGACCCTAGGGATCCAAAAAGTAAGCCATAGCTACATCTAGATATGATCTACATACATACCAAGAATATATCATTGCCAAGTTGAGTTATTGGCCGGAAACGGTTTTTATATTTGCAGATAATGCGACATAGAATTTGAGTAGAAGGTCCCAAAATGCAATCCCATGCAACAGTTCAATGAAAATATCTACTTACCAACTTAAATGACAATACCTGATTCAAAACACGAGCTATTGGCCTGAAACATTATGTTCTACTTTGAGAAACCTTGACCTTAACCTTAACATTGACTTTGACCCCAGATACTCCAAATGAAATCCCAAGCTACATCTCAATACATGCTACCTACATGTCACCTTTAATGGCAACACCTGTTTTCCACCTTGAGGTATTGGCCGGAAACCCTTTTTTCTATTTTAGTTACAGCGACCTTGACCTTAACCCGAGGGAAACAAATGCAAACTCAAACTACATCTTTTTATACGCTACCTACATACTAATTTTAATTGCAATATCTCATTCCCATCATGAATTATTAGCCTGAAGCCAATTTTCTTTTTTAGTGACTGTGACCTTGACAGCTATATATTCATATCAGCTGCCTTCATGCCAAGGTTAATGATTGTTCCTCATTCCTAATTAAAGTTATTGACCGGAACCACCTGTTTGACACCACCTGTCTCACAGAATAAGGGAGTACCAAAATCTAATAACCATGGGTTTCATTGAAAACCTAGTTAAAAATATGATGGACATATTAATATATTTCTCAATATAAAATGTCCATGAGTTCGTACTTATTATTGTTTGTTGTTTTCATCTATTAGTAGGAGCAAAAATAGAGCTGAATGATAATTATAATTATTGAACGTCCATGTTCTCATTTTCGCGTCTTATTTTCAGTTTTTATAAACATGTAAACTAGCAAATAGCATCTAACTGCGCACTTGCGTTTAGTCCCTTTAACCGTTTTTGTAAACATAAATATTAACATCAAAATAACGAATTCATAAATTTTTTTTCCTAAAATAAATCCCATAAAAAGTGCGCAAACATAGAGACAAGCACTCATATCTTATTACCTAATAATATAATGCTCCAGAAAACATTGCATATCCTATCTATCTCCACCCCAACTAATCTCGATTTGGTTGCGTAACTGTCCAAAATAAATCAAGTTAGAGATAACTACATACACATACTTCAATCTAATACAGAATGATCATAGATAACAGTGAGATCATATTTAATGTCCTTTTATCAGACTCAATACAAGTCCACAATTTTTGGCCAAAGAATATCAATGATGCGGATGTAGTCGTAACAAGATTCTACGAAATCATATAATAACAGTCAGCTTTGGTTAAGTCATATCAGGTTGATGTCATTCCTTGGCAGTGTCGATAGTGATCTTTTTTATATATTATTTTTACTTGATTAGTATTGAAAGTTATCCATACAGCATGTTATTGTTATTTCTGAAACATAGTATTCAGTGGATATTAAGTACCAATAGCTTTATAGTTTTATTGTGTAGTAATCTTTTTATAAATACAAGAAACATTTATTGGAGAAAAGTTGTTTATCCCTTATACAATATCTAAAATGCTATGATGTGATGCAATTTTGTATGACATTCCTTTGACAGTCTCAATGAAATGGCATTAGATTTTCCTTTTTCAGAGAAAAATGCTGAATATTATCCTTGATACAAAAACGTCTCTCCTCAAGGATAAATTAAAGACGCAGGAAAATATCTACCAGTTTGGACAACTCCTGAACAAGATGGTTTCCAAATGTGATAAGAAACAATAAATGACCTTAATTGGGTGTCATCAAAATTACAATTGAACCTGTTTTGTCAAAAATAATTTGTATTCAGTATGCAACATCTGCAATATCACAGTTTTAATATAGATTGGCATGTGACAATAAATAGCCTGATCGGAGCCGTAATCGTTG
>JAUMHA010369201.1:0-13475 GCA_032359765.1 Saxidomus gigantea | reverse complement strand
GGGAAGCTGACATACTTTTTATTGATTAAACTTTATTCATATTTTGGGTATCAAAAATGTTGATAGTGTATATAGTGAAGTAAAAATAGTTGTTTTCTGGGTTTTTGAATTTTGTGCTTAGATTACATATAATCGAAAAATGTTTGTTTAGTGGATTTTAATGGTACAGTGTTTTGGATTTTATGAATAGAAGAAATAAACTGAATTGTGTTTGTGCTTAATTTTAGTGTACTGAAATGATATGACATTTCTTGAGGGTTTGACCTACTTCTGTGTAACTTAAACCTCAGTGTTGACGGTCATCATGAACAACTCGTCAATCCCGATTCACAGAGTAAAGACGCCCCGAGTGACGAAAAAGTGAGCTGTCAGTGAGAATTACTAACGATCGGTAGCTCGAAACAAAATAATGATTAATATTACGAAAAATTCAAATCCTCGACCCATCATCATTTTTACCGAAACTAACTAGCAATCTGTTAGTCTCTTTAAAAAAACAAGAACAATAACATGTCTTGTTATTCTGATTTGCACCAGTGGACAACCTTAAGACTACAGACAGTTTAATGTAACTCCAGTACATTTTAATGTAGGCTGTTTAGAAATGAACGCTGTGTAAGAATGACCGACAGTGATCGCAAGTTAAAATCATGAGCTCTGCTATAAATATATACAGACTTTCGGTACAATATTACCATTAAAACTATTCCATGTTCTTTTTTATCACTTTCCTGTTAGTAAAATACTAGTCTAAGGACAGTTCTTAATTTGGGGGTGGGTCTATATTGTATCACTTTTTGACTATGTCGCCTTTCCTGACTGACTTTAACATCTTTAAAGACATTTAGACATACATGTGTGTCGATTTTAATGATTTATTAGACTTATGTTATTAATTGGAAATGCTTTGTCTTCATGAGAGATTCTCATCATAAGAGACTCTTAGCTTATGCGAATGTTACCACTGTTTTTTGTTTCATTGTTAAAACCCAAAAAGACAGGTATATGTCTAAGCACAAGCAATTTTTTGACAAACCTTTGTAGAGCCACCGTGGCGCAGCGGTAGAGCGTTAACCTCTTAACCTCGAGATAGGAGGCCAGACACAAATATTTTCCACTTTGCCTCTCACTAACTCTTCGACGTTGATTCCATCTAGAGACTAATCTAAGTTGTTTGAACTTGTTTCGCAATCGGGAATAAATAAATTAGTGTAAGTCAATCTTAAAGTTGAGTTTGGCTAATACTACCTCGAAGTGTTATAACCATGTTTTTATTCTGTTTCCATTTCCTATTTGAAAAAAGCTGGATCTTTCAGTACTCATATCTGAGGATGGTCAAAACTGTTCACGCATGTTTGTTGACTATTTGGTATTTCATGATCGCAACATCTTAGAAACATTTAGACATACCGGTTGATCTTAGTTCAGTTTTAGTGTAATATATATAGAACTATTATAGTTTTTTGTCTGCCTGTGTGATTTTCCAGTATTTCCATTAATGGATAAAGACCCGCTGAAATTGTTTTGGCAAAAATGTGTTTTTGAATATGTTTGGGCGTCTGACTAGACTTTGACCCCGAGGTGTAGATAGCTGTGTTCCACAAATAGTCTTGTTCAGACTTAAACTGTACAAATATACCATGCAGATAATTCATGAAAGTTTACAATTAACAGAACGTGTCCCAAAAAATTGTAAAGGATATGTCTCACATTGAAAGTGTTTCACTTCATTTTGGGGCGACTTTGATAACGTAATCAATGAACACGGTTTGAATACTTCCCTATTTATATCACTTGGCATGCGTCTTTTATATTCTCGGTGATCTCCAGCTCAACCTTTCTTCAGTAATCTTACAGGATCCCAACTTTTGTTTTGTCTTATTATTTGATAAGTATCGCCGGTGCTGATAATGATTTGTGACAATAAAACGTTTTGAAATGATTTCAGGCGCATTTATTTGTTTTGTGTAGGACTGTCGATTGTTTAAATGTGCAGAAAAATGGATGTTTTGTTATTCATAAACTCTACTTGTCATTAAAAATGTTGTTTGTTTCCAAGATGTATGTTTCAAATGTGAAGAGGCGAATCTAGAGCATAATGTTTGGATTTCTAAAAACAAATATAGAATGTTGTAAACATGTTAAACTTTGTCAACATTATGTACTATGTACAAGTCTTAATAAAGTATCTGTTCTGTTCTGTTCTGTTCTGTTCTGTTCTGTTCTGTTCTGTAAAAATATGACCAGCGTCCATGGAAACGTTAAATAAGGCAGAAAAGTAGTAACAATTCAGACTTTCGAATATACATTTCAAGGCTACTGGGACCAAGGGACTGTCCTGGAATAAGACAGTTTACATTTAAACTAGGTGCCAGAAAAGACAGGTTTTGTTGTAGTTAGGTGATGCAAGGGGCTTTGAAAAAATCCAAATCATCAACAGAATTGGATATACAGGTATGTGGTTTCTCCGTGGTACATGTATTACGGGTACAAGGGTTGCTAGGTGATCTATAGGGCAATCGTTCGATTTCTGTTCAGGTCGTGTAACATAATCGTCAGTTAGTGAAGCTTTAAATGGGTGCAAATAATGAAATGTGCTGCTGGCTCTTTGTTTCTGTAATATGTGATTGGCTTTATCATCTCCGGTGTCTGGAGATGAATGAATAATAAATTGAGCGAACCTACCAATCAAGCTACAATAAATAACCACAAAACTACGTTCACACTTCGTAGTATAGTTGTTCACTGGTAAATGTTAAAACTATTCATACCGTGACCGTTCAACAAAGAAGAGTTATATGGGCGGCATCCAGGGTAAATTGAAGTTTGGACAAATATGCTGTGAAACTGTAAACATCTTAATTTTGGATATACCGGCACTAATTAAACTGAGATGTAAACACATACTTTTTCAATTTTTTGCAAGACACATTAACATTTGTCACAAAGTCCGACCTGTTTTATCGATTCCACAAACATACGCAAAAGGCAATGTTTGTGAGTTTAGTCCATATAAAAATCGAAATGCCTAATATCGTTAAGCAACTTTGGCGTACAGGTATACACAAACGTTGTTATTCCAAAAAAACTCGTGTCTGACTGGATTAGTTGATTTTACATACATTTTATTTGATATTTCAGTTAATTGCAAGGTATTATTCATTTCAGTTTAGCACTCGAGACTTGGTTTGCTTCTGGATATCAAAATTTGTTTTCAGAGGTTGTCGCTCTACCTAGTCATCACAGTGCAGATAACTGACCTGTAAAAAGATAGTAACTGAATATATATAAAGTCTACTGAAACGACTGAAATTAATATTGATTGATTACAAATTCATTCTAAATGGCACAACTCCTTAAACCCGTTTTAAAATAATTTTAAATCATTTAACCCATGAACTTCAATAAAGGAGAAGTTACAATGATTTTAAGCCAGCAACTTTAATCGCTCGATCACGGACACGGACAAAGTGTTAATACTGTTTTATGGAGACCTTGGTATCACACCTCTTTCAGATCTAGTTAAACGTAGAATACACTGCACTTGACTTTCGCACAAAGCTTGCTTATTCGAAAGCGCCGAATATTTTGTAATACATGCATTTGTACAAAACTCCGTATAAGCATATGCGAATGAATATGCAAGTATTATATTAGCGAATGAATGGTTGAATTACCAACTACAAGCTGACTGTATATTTACGAAAGAACATCCTAGCTACCAAATGCAAGCTGGTTATGTCTTCGCTAAGGAACATCTGAACCACTAACATTTGATGAATACGTTAACTAACAAACCTTCATAAAACAAACCATGTACTTGGAACAGCGATACAACCTATAATACCTACATATCTCCTCATATATTCTTTTAAATTATTAGTTTACTGAACACACACGCATAGAAAGAGAATTTCATTTTTTACAATAATAACGACGTAAGTAATGTTAAAACTTTTAGCTATGTAAAACAAACTTAACAACCTACAATGCATCAAAACTAGCATATCTAGTAATCTTCCCTACAGTGTTATCCTAGCTTTCTTCCATTGTTTGTTTAAAGGAGAAATGTAGACGGCAAAATTGAAAGATAGTATCAGTTGACAATAAAAAAATCGCCAAACCTCCACATAACTGCTTATTCGCAGACCTCCACGTTACTGTCTAATCGCAATCTTCCACGCTATTGCTTTATCGCAAAACCATCACGCTATTACTTAATCGCAAAATCTCTACGTTAGTGCTTAGTCGAAAATCTACACGCTATTACTTACTCGCAAACCTCCACGCTATTACTTAATTGCAAACTTCCACGTTACTGTTTAATCGCAAAACCTCAAAGTAATTGCTTAATCGCAAAACCTCCACGTTATTGCTTTATCGCAAAACCTCAAAGTAATTGCTTAATCGCAAAACCTCCCTGTTATTGCTTAATCGCAAAATAGATTCCTCTGCAAATAATTTTTGTTTTGAATCTTGGAATACTCACTGCTGGCATACTGGTGAATAAGAATTCCAAATGCACCTGTCCATCAGCCATGTGATTTCATTGGCCATTTCATAGGATGCACATTTTAAGGTTCCATCCACATTTAGGCCCCAGTCTATATTTCATGAATATATTAACAGATTTTATATACTATTGCGTACTCTGGTATTGAGTTACACTACATATAACCAAAACATTGATTGCAGTTTAGCGCAACAGAATTTCTCGTATACTAAATCGATGACGTTGTTTGTCACGCAATTTGTACCGTGATCCTGAATTTGTGTTTATTTCAGAACTTAAAGCAGCGCAGCAAACTTACGCCAACTTACCTGCTCTGCGTCCAGTATGAAAGAAGGTACCCCCTCCTAGCAGTCTTACTCCAAACCGCTCACTACACCATCGCTAGAAACCTAAATGTTATTTTATGTGTAGTATTGATTTACCTAGATTTTACACTAAAAGTGTGCTAAATTGCTCTTTTTACGAGTGATTATGATGTGAAAATCTGTTGAAACCCAAAGTGTTACCTGTGTAAGTTGGTGCAGTTCCATCGGAATGCCAAACAAAACCATTCCCATCAAAATTCGTCAAGCCAATCCAGAACCTACCTGTGAATGAAATGAGAAACCAGATGCCCATGGGCAATGTGTCGAACCCGCTGACGTTCAAAGCCCTATCAAAGGGTATTATCTGGTCATTTTCCACCTTAAACCTTCTAAATGTTTCATTGACGTTTCAGTTACGGACCTGGACCTGGGTCGTACGCGCGACACGCCACCCCATTTGGGTGAACAATTGTGCCAAGTTTATTAGAAATGTTTCAGTGCATGAGGAAGTTGCAGCCTGTGTCCATTTTACCGTTAATTTCTAAGTACATGTATGTCATTGACCTTTTAACTACGTACCTGGTATTTTGCGTGAAACACGCCGTCCCATTGTGATGAACAAGTATGCCAGGTCAAATAAAAGTAATTCAATGCATGAGGAAGTTACAGCCCAGACAAGGTTTCATATTGTCTCTATGTGTGACCTTGGCCTTGGAGCAAAGGTCGCACGCACATACGCACGCAAATATGCACGCACATACACCGAACCTCCAAAGCGACAACTATGTCGAGCAACCGCCAGCGGGCTCGACAAAAATTGTTTGTATTGTATATTTGATGTCATTTGATTTCAAAGGTAGTTTATTCGTATCTCAATATCACATAAAACCTTGTAAATATACATTTTGTAACCTGAATCCTTTGCGGTAAAATGATATTCTCCTTAAAATTGACGTTGATAAATTTAAGACAGACATTTATCATTGCTTTATATTCCTAGAATAATGGACATTTTCATAGTTATAAACAAAATGTATGAATCTGTGTAACATTTTCATTTAAAAAAGCGGAAATCTGTGAAATAAATCATTCCTAGACTACCCTAGTCAAGAATTGAAAACCAACCTTTCTGTTATGTATACTCTAATTTATATATGTCGGTATGAGAAATCACTCAATAAAACTAGTACTGGTAGTTCAATATGGCCAATATATAGAGTAATATTATGGTGGCATATTTCTGCATAATTACCTTTCAGAAAGCTATAAATAGAAAATCATAATCGGAATTGTTCTCACTTTTATATGGTGGCATATTTCTGCATACACTTGCCCAGATTATTATCATGACAAATTTGTCATATTATATGTATGTCGAAATACTTCAGTTAACGGCCACTTTGATTCGTTATATTGTTATGGTGACATAAAATAAAGTAAAGCTGTTTCGTGAAAAGTAAAAATCACGTGGAAATCTTTTTTGTTTTAAATTTCTGTCCATGTATGGTGGCATATTTCACTTTTTACGATTCTACATTTAAAATATCTAAGCTCTGGATCATGCAGACAAAGACAGGAAGAGGAGCAACATTGTATATAACTCTATGTAATATAATGACCCCGAAGGAAGGGCCAATTTGACCCCAGTGGCGAGATTTCAATAATCTTGACCACTAGACAATGATTTCGATTATATATCTAATGTTTACGCCTTATATTACGGTTTTAGAGAAAGAGATTTATAAAGCATTTCCTTATATCTTATGTAAGTATATACAACAACAAGAGTGTCATGATGGCCACCTGAGTAACCATTGCTCCAAAAGACAAAAAGTAGGTCAAAAGGTCAGAACAAAGTTTTCCCTAGCTTTGGATTGGTGACCTTGAAGTGTATGAACCATGATAACCAGTATTCGAACTGGACTTAGACTTTATCAAGGCAATCATTCTAACAGTGTTTCATGAAGATCACATGAAAGCTGCAGTCTCTATTGCATACCTAAGTTTTTTTCTGAGATTTGACCTGATGACCTAGTTTTCCATGCGAGATGACCATACTCGAACTCGACCTAGAATACAAGAAGACAATCATTCTGCACACGATTCATAAAGCTTTAATAAAATGCAGCCTCTATTGCAAAAGTAATGTTTATTTAGCATTTGACCTGCTGACTTAGTGTCTGACACGACAAAGTTTTACAAAAAATCCAATAAAAATGCTGCCATTAATGCATACACAAGGTTTTTCGAGCATTTGACCTAATGACCTAGGTTTTCACTCGATATGACCTATATTCGAACTTGATATAGATTTCATCAAGACACTCATTCTGACAAAGTTTCACAAAAAATCAATGACAAATGCAGCTTCCATTGCATAAACAAGTTTAAAATTTTATTTCTATAATTTGATATTGTGACTTAGTTTTAACCCCATAATATTATGGACTATATTCAACATCGGGTGGGTCCAATTTTAAACCAATGGCTATAATTAAGAAGAGTTGTCCTTTTTAAGTCTATATGAAACAAGCGTACCCTAGGGTGGAGCCAATTCTAGATTCTAAGTATCCAAGCTTGAATCCTTATTGTCGGTCAATAGCTATACATAGCTAATGTTATCATGTTATATACCATACTAACTAAAAATAAAAATGTGTATCTTGTATCTTGTATCTTGCTTTGAACAGTAATATGTTTGAAGTATTTTCCTACATAAGTCTATATAAAATCCATGCTACATACAAAATATCTAAGCTCTAGATCTTATGGTTTTGGACAAACTGAGTCACAAAAGAAGTATTTCTTTATATGATTTCATAGAAAACAAACTTGAATAAATCACGCTTTTCATCGGCGTGGCCAAATTCCTGCTCTCAATAGGGCTATAATTAAACTGAACCAATATCTAAAAACCATACACATTGAGTCGAGGTCTTCTTACGATTGCTTAAGGAATATAGCCCCCAGAGATTAAACAATGTCATATATGGCTAATTTTTATTAATCAGGGACAATAACTCAACTCACCAAAATCTTCAAAAGTTTCTATACTAAGTCTTATATTATGATTAGAAAGAATGTACACCTACATACCCTTATAAAGGACATTTCAATTTCTAGAAAACATCAAACTAAACAATTGAAGTACATGAAACCGACAGTAGAGTTAGCCTGCTTGATTAAAGAGGTGCACAACTTATAATATAGAACAAGTTCTGTATACGATTTATTTACATATTTATACACATATATGTAAAGATATATGTGTGACATTCTAATCAAATGTTTTATTCGCCGGTGATCTCGCATCTTTACACCACCCAGGTAAAGCCTTTTCCACATGAGTGTTATTTGCATGTCTGATCATTTTCAAATTCTAGCCGAACTAAATGTCCTAGTTTCATATGGTTTTATGATAGCATCCCGACTTTTTAATATGGTGCTAAGTAAGTTATAATTCCGAAACCAGCAGCAATGCCTTGTTTTTTTTCGAAATCCCTTAAGTTCTCTGATCATTGTGTACTTATATATCTAAAAGTTTTCTCTTTCAACTATGAGGCTCCATGATTTTTCATGTACCTCAGGAAAATCCATGTACAATTTACTATTAGTATAGACATTTACTCAAATATTAGTTTGCCCAGGAAAAAGCCCAGGAAAAAACATTTAACTATAAATGTGATTGAATTACCTTTAATTTAGTGAATAGTTAGTGCGATAATTTGATCGATTACCCGTAATCGTTTGGACGCCGGCCATTGTCACTCGTTCACACCGTCTGGCAGACCATAATTATCTTAACCGGGAAAACAATGCATTCGGGACGTTAGAAACGCATCGTTACATCCAAAATATCGCTACATGCGATATCGTAGCATCCGGAGTGAAAGTATATGAAATATAGAAGGCCCGAGTCGGGACTGCAACCACAGTTTCGTTACAAACGGTATATCGTTACAAGCGATATCATTACACGTGGAGTTTACTGTATGTATATATGACTTTCTTGCAAGTTTCATTCTTAGGGTCTTACAGGGGCATCTTCTCAATGTCGTCACAATTTTAACAGCGTAACTGGGCTTAAATATATATATAAACCTACCGGGTTCTATATTAGGTGCTATTACACGTAACTGCTCTTTTAGGAATTCATTTTCATCTGGTGTTCTTGGCTCAGCGATGATGGCATCTCTATCTTCACAGAAGCTCTGATAAGAAACAAATAATCAAACAGTCTTTGAATCTATTTTATAATTTAGATAATTTTCTCAGGTCGCATTCAGGAAAAGATTCAAACTAGCTAACTACAAATCTACATCACTTTAACAAGCTTGGTTGATGGAATAGAAGAATCTAAACATACTCTCGGTTTAAGGAGATGTTATATGAACACGGTTTCCCCTTTTTTTTACAATAAGTCCATATAAAATTATGCGCGGTCAATCTTGGTCCTGGAGAGATGATCTGAGCAACTTACGTTTATAATTACTAGTCATTGGAATGCCTTAAATATCTAAGGTTTAGGTTTTGCAGTTTTAGAAAAATAGATTCTAAAATTCTTCCCCAACATATAAGTATTATCTAAAACAATTGTCCATCCTCTATTTGAGGCATATAGACAAATTATTGTTACATGTGGGGTACCACATGTGTCTAGTTATACTAGGAATCTATTGTAAATCATCTGTGTAAATGACAGTAGAAACTAATTTACTTTATATGCTGGTAGTATAGGACAGTTTTAGTTTGGGAAATGCTAGACAAAAAATAACACAATTTCTAAGCATTCGAAGTAAGGCTGCTGCCTGTCAATGGCTTATCTGTACATGTAACAGATTATTTATCCATGTTCAAGTTGGCAAAGTAGAGTCTATCTTATGTGACATCCCACCTTAAAAAATCATGTAAGAGAAAAGACATTTAGGAGAAAATAGAATAAAATATTTGAGAGTGAATATCATCAGACATCGAGTTTTCAGGGTATGGCAATCTCAGTTATCAAGAGGCGAACAATAGTTGAGCCGCTTTGGTGTAGAGGATCGGAGGGTCATGGGTTCGATCCCCAACAGTGAAGTGGTAGTGTCCTTAGGTAAGACATACATAATTCCACATTGCCTCTCTCACTTCGAGGTTGATTTCATCTGGAGTGAGTCTCGAGAGCAATTAATAAAATTACCGGTGAGGACTTCCCCAACATCCCCCTAAAGCGTCCCTTTTAGCTATAGGATAAAGCATGTAGTTGATTAATGTTTTAAATTCACAATCGTATTGCCTCTCCTTATATGACAGAAATGTTTAATCAAACCTGTTTAGTACATGCTTATTTTATCAGAATTTTATAGTTTCTGCTTGTCCCAAATCAAATCAATGTGTAAGTAATACAGAGTCTACACTACAGATAATTGCCATTTCATTCTTTCAAAATTCAAAGGTTTTGGTCAAGATAGGGTATATGAATGGAGTTTAAGCCTCATCCGTATACTGGCTATTTTATATTGATGTTAGACAAGACAACGCCAAAGAGTTTGTATGAAATTTTTTATTGCAGTTGCAATGTGTAAATAAGATCCATGGGAATGCGCTTCTTGTGGTTGATTAAAACAGAGAATAGTATGTGACTTAGCAACAGATGTATGCGTTTGCATTAAAATTTAGCGTTTGTACTTAAAAGAATATTTAACCGCGAAATCAATTAAAAAATTTGTAAGTCTCGCAAAGTCTCGCATGGGTTACTGGTTTTTATACACAATATTGTACATACCTTAGAAAAATAGAAATCTCCAAAATACTGATATTGAATCAAATAGCATTTGTCATTGAATTGTGTCCAACCAGATGGACAAGAAAAACACTCAGCTGTAAAAAGATTAGGCAATTTGAAGACGATAAAGTTTCAAAATCAAAGCCTTTTTTTGTTCTCTAACTAGATTATTGTTGTTTCGTTGATGTATGATATTCAAAGGTTTTAATGCAGTATAATGTGACGTCATTAAAGATTTACGACAGAACATTTTAACAATGCCAATAATACTCGGCCCTAAGTCTTGTTTCTTGTTTTGTTTCCGACTGTTTTGGAAGAGGCAGCAATAATTTCGTCCATCTTAATCCATTACGCTAACTAAAAAATAGATGGACGTAATAAAAAAACAATTCTGATTGTTATAAAACCTCCTTTTGAAAATATAAACCAAGATCATGGTATTAAAAGCAACGATATATTTGTAAGGAGACATTAAATAAATTTTACACCAAAAGCAGACGATTTGCATGCACAAGTACGAAGGCGTCGGTTGCCTCATAAATACAAAACCACTTGTTACCGAAAATTTCACTACACATGTCCATAACCATCCAATTTTCCAGCGATTCTAGCATAAAATTTGCTGCTTTTCCGGTGTTTTAACTCCAGGAAAATCGTGCGTTACCGGGGAGATTCACGCGCTGTTATAACACGTTTTCACTTAATATGCGCATTACAGGGCCACTGTAAGCAAAGGACATGATCTCAACTATTTCATGAAGAACTTTCATTAATATGACGTAAACAATAAGGACGTTGTCCCGCGCATTGTCGGTGTCGTAACAGTGAGTGCGTTTATTTTATTTTTGTTGGTGGTTTTTTATGCTAGACTAGCATTTACGCATGTTTTCGTGCTATAACATCTGCAGAAACCTTCGCAAGATGTTGGTGTCCCCGCCCTACAGGCTCGGGCACCAACTATTCCTCGCGGATTCAACAGGTGTTATAATCTTTTACTATGACAAATAAACACATTTACATAATTTACTAAATTTATATATTATCTGCCCAATGTAATGCACTACATACCCAGGAAGCACTTTTTCCTATCTGTTTTATTGCACACTGACACACAAATAAATTGATCGGGACACTGAAATATTACAATGCAAGTTAAGACTTAGTGCACATCACAAGTCACTCCTGAAACTAAAGTCTCTCTCTCTCTCTCTCTCTCTCTCTCTCTCTCTCTCTCTGTCTCTCTCTGTGTGTGTAGCAAGCAAAACATATTAAAACTCAGATCAGATTCTAAATCGGATCAGGCGGGAACATTTGTCGAATATCATTAATATATGCAAACTTTTAATGCAAAGTTATTACACTCATTATAAATATATATCCCAGCTTTTCGCCACGGTTTTAACCTTTTCTCTATATCGTTAGCTGCCTCTTCGATACATTTAAGATAATGTCAGAAAAATAGCGAAATACAAAAATCGGTTTTAACTGGTTAAAAACAAAACATACATCTTTATCCGTGTTACAGTCCCCAATAATTGTTCTCGGGGGAGGCAGCACTCTATCTAGCGCCCTCTTATTAGACGACATTCCATTCACAAATGCAAGCAATGCCACGACCTAAAAGAGTAACAGTGAAATATTATAAGAAATCTTCATCGTTACTATACCGTGCTTAATTTAGACCCAAACTGTACAAACTAACTGTACAGAAATTTAAGCAGCCAAATTTTAAAGTTAATTCAAGATCAAACTTTTTTCTGACGATTCTGATTTTTTAAACAAATTTATCGACATTTCTTTAACACTTTTCCTGTCTCAAAGCTGATACTTTAGTATGAATTTCCATTTGAAACATCTAAGCGCATCTTATTGTGCCTTTTTATGTACTTATTTGCTTAGATTTTATATCCTTTAACTTTATCATAACCTGTTTTTTACACATACACTACCGGATTTAATTCATGTTTTTACTTCATGTTTTCGGTGGTTTTTCGAAATATTACGGTGGATTATTTTCAGATAAACTCATAGTTCACGCTTTGAAATTATAGAAATACTTTACCAGACTATTAAGGTCAAAGGTAATTGCTCGGCACCAACGTTAAAATGACGCCAATATGTGTTATGCTTTCTGGTGACGATTTTCGCTATCTTCAAAACAAACTCAACAAAAATAACCAGAAAAATTCTTGAATGCGATGTTATATCACATTATTTTCACCCGTGAACACCAACAATAGTTATTTTCACTCGTGACTGCGCCACTTGTAAAACTATCACTTTTGCTGCTCGCTCTGTGAAATTAAAACGTGATATTACATGTACACCGAACCCAATTTTCTTCTATATATTTCCCGCATATATTACATGAACCGTAAAAATATTCTTATGGTGCATCATTCCCACTTAATGACGTCACTAAATAAAGTCATAAATCAACACGAAATGAGCGGAAACAGACGACAGAGAAAATTGCAATGAAAGAAATAAATTCATAATTTCAAGAATGATACATGATGATTGGGATTTATTTAATATATCAATTGCAGGAGAGTTACTAATACGTGACATTACTTCTTAGACTAGTGATTAGTATATGAATTAGAGTGTCAGTAGGGCTGAAATTTTGTTTGTATTGACGAACTATACACACACCCTTAATTCCAAATGTATGTTATCTGCCTGTCGTGTTTATATCAATTTTTATTCATGAACCGTTGACCAATCAAAATGCTCGACATTTTTCGGAGAGGAAATAAAAAACCTTAAACTTTTCTCACTGTTTTTTGTTTTACCGACATAACTTTTAAAGGCCTGGGGTGACTAACTCGAAACGTTCACCTTATCTTAAGTTACGACGGACTTTACGGTGGTGCTAAGGTGGCGCTAAGGT
>JAUMHA010369190.1:0-13477 GCA_032359765.1 Saxidomus gigantea | reverse complement strand
CAATTGTAAAGTTTGATGAAGAAATCTTAATAAATGGCAAAGTTATAGCCAACGTTAAGTTTGTGTGACGGACGGACGGACCGACGGACCGACGGACGGACAAAGCGATCCCTATGTATCGCCTTTTCTCCGAAAGGGCGACACAAAAACATGTGAGTTGTGTCCGTATACACTTTTATAAAAAAGACTATGTATGCATTTGTCAATATCGGCTGTTATTTTATTCTTGTTCAAGCACATAACTACAGTCCATGGTCGAGTGGCTAGAGTCACTGACTTGAAATCACTGTAACCTTTCAATGTACTGACACTGATTTAGGGTTATGGGTTCGAGCCCTCCTACCGACCATGACTCTTTATGTGAGACAGCTGGCAGTTTCGTACGGAGGATCGGACTCTAGTACTGGTTCTTCCCAGGAACAATGGTCAGGTACACTGCCCGCCAGTAAACAACTGATATACTGTTGAAAACGACCGTTAAACCTCGAACAAACAAACACAATTTCTTTAAGAATGGGCCAGAACCAGTTCTTACATAATATAGTCTTCAGCGCTATGTTTAATTAAAGGCAGAAAGTTACTTCTAAAAGATCAATTTTTGACAATAATTCGACATAACATTTCTTATAATAAATAAATTCGGATATACATGACTTGTAAATGTACATAGCTTGTTTGTGGGTCTTGTAAAACACAATAGACACTTTTCCGAAACTTACGAGGTTTGCCAAAACATGCGCATGAAATTTGTAACTTGATAACAACAGAACGCAGTTCAGATTTGTTACTGATATTAGTATCTAAGGAAACAGCAACTTTTCATTGACTATTACAAGGAATATAATTGAACAAGTATTAGCATTTCCAACAACAATGCTGATGATTGCCGTCAGCCGAGTGTTCTACTTCAGTATGAAGTGTAAAATACTGTTGACACCAAGATGAAGTAATGGGCGGTTCTTAATGTGGTGATTTATATAGTTATGCCTTGTTTTCTGTCCGAAAAGTACCGTTCGTAATAGGATATAACCAATCCGTTATAATAATGTCTGGTACATAGCAAGTCAGGGTGCTTTTACGAAAAATATCCCGATCATAATCTCATGTTAAAGCTTAAATCTCTGGTTTCTGATAGAACATAAGTTTACTCAATGTGAGTCCGTTACAGGCCTAAAAGATGAGTTTGTTCTCGAAATAAAGTTTTATAAGCACGGGACCAGAATTTCGTTGGCTGTTTACATGGGTGATTGATGTTTATGCTTGAATCTATTAAACATCAACGATTTCTGTTAACCCCTCGACAACCGCACCTAAGCAAATATATCCTCTGCGTTTTAAACCAGTTCATCTGTAGATAGGTGGGAAAGGAGTGGTTCAGTGGTAACGCACTGGACCCATGTAATCCAGGAATGCTACTGCTGTGCTACGGCTACTGCTTCTGCTACTGCTAAGCTACTGTTACTGCTCAGATACTGCTACTGCTTCTGTTAAGCTACTGCTACTGCTCAGCTACTGCTACTGCTACTGCTACTGCTACTGCTTAGCTACTGCTCAGCTACTGCTACTGCTTCTGCTAAGCTACTGCTACTGCTCAGATACTGCTTCTGCTACTGCTAAGCTACTGCTACTGTTACTGCTACTGTTACTGCTACTGCTACTGCTACTGCTCAGATACTGCTACTGCTACTGCTAAGCTACTGCTACTGCTCAGCTTCTGCTACTGCTACTGCTAAGCTACTGATACTGCTCAGGTACTGCTAATGCTCAGATACTGCTACTGCTACTGCTCAGCTACTGCTACTGCTACTGCTAAGCTACTGCTACTGCTTAGCTTCTGCTTCTGCTAAGATACTGCTACTGTTCAGCTACTGCTTCTGCTAAGCTACTGCTACTGTTCAGCTACTGCTTCTGCTCAGATACTGCTACTGCTACTGCTAAGCTACTGCTACTGCTACTGCTACTGCTTCTGCTAAGCTACTGCTACTGCTCAGATACTGCTACTGCTACTGCTACTGCTCAGCTACTGCTTCTGCTAAGATACTGCTACTGCTCAGCTACTGCTACTGCTAAGCTACTGCAACTGCTCAGCTACTGCTTCTGCCAACTTAACATTTTATAATTTTGCTACTGCAAGACTGAGCTACTGCTACTGCTGTGCTACTGCTTCTGCCAACTTCATGTTTCCTACTGCTGCTACTGCTACTGCCTACTTCCTCTACATCTACGTTTGCCTTTTCTAAATACTTTTCTGTTCGAAAATGCTACATCTACTTTCTATAGTCTTAATTTGACCCTTGAGCTACAACCTTTATGATTTCCTCGGTTTTTACCGTTGTTTTACAATAGGTTAAATGTATATTCACGGCCCAGTACTCGAAATCAGACTGCAGTATTACACAAAACATAAATCTTCATACTGATTGAACTAAAAATGATCTTTCAAGAGCCGTCCCAAATAAGTACAAAATGTACTTGTTGAAGGACATAAGTTTCCTTCCCATTGGGCTATCGGTTAAAACCAGTTGCTAGCGGAGTTTGACATCATTCTCTACCACCTTACATCCGGTTGGTCTTCTTGTTGATAGTCACAAGATATTGTCCGAACAAATTAACCTGATCCTGACCTTAATGCATGAATATATATTTCAGTGACTGCGCTGAATAAATCAATTTGTGTGAGCGTATCGTGCAATAGCGGTACTTTTCGTTAGAATTACGGATATTCTCGTCAATTAACAATTTATACTGTTCATAAATGACAACTAGAGATGTATTGACCGCCGCAACTAAGTGGTTAGCACAAAGGTTCGAATGAGGTTAGCTGATTCAATGTTGTTGTTTTTTTATTTATTAAATGGTACTATTATGTACAACGAATGCAGTCGATCACGAAACGCACGAGCTACCCGTGGTTTGTGTTTCTTTTTGAAAAATATTTAAATGTTAAAAGATGAAATACTATTATATTCATGAAATATAAACAAGTTTAAAACATTTGATGGGCCAAAACATGCAAAAAAAACAACAACAAATTTTACTGACGTTGAAAAGAATCGAACGCACGAGATATAGATTAGAAATATTTGTCCGAGTAAAACAAAGCTTAGATATCTAGCATTTAGCATTGTTCAGAGATTCTTTACCATATTTGTTCAAATCATGCCCCTGTGATTAACATTTGCAAAGTGTGGATGTTACAGTTTCTTATATCGTATATCTATCATAAATTCTTAATCATGATTGGCTGATAGCGATCACGTGCCGTGTCCGTAAAAGTATGTGTATCCCTGGAAAATAATGTGTAGACATGCGCGAATTTTCAAGACGTCATTAATGTCATATTTTCGCGTATTTTCACGACTTTATATGAGGTATGCGATATAATAATGTGTAGTCCTCGGTCAATATAACTTTTTAACAGGTCCCTAACAGGTAAAGGATCGCTGATATTTAAGTAAATAGTGCATTGACATATTGCATGGCTCTCGTAACATGCAAAATTCAATATTTCTTTTAAACCAAATTAGCATAGATGATAATAAAGGTATTGCAGGAGTGATGAATGGATGAATAACATTGTCAAATTTTAGTTTGGGAATGTGGTATAAATATCAAGAAAATTATGCATTTCATTCATACATTTCCAGGATAATATTCATAACCAGTTCGTCTTCAATATGACAAGTGTTTCTTTTTGTAAAAGCAGGTGATTGTATCAATACGATATTGTTGTACACAAATTTGAATTTTACGTTTTTTTTACCAAAAAAAGAAGTTTAAACCCTTTATTCAAATAGTTCTGACATGAACAATTATTGTAAGCAATTGTATAGCCTTGTTCAAAACGGTAATAACGCCGTATAATACAAAACTCATGATTCTTTTTACTTTAAAATGATTACAGTTGTAAGAATTAAAACGCATATGTTATGTCCCACAAGATTTTCTGCAAAAAGTATAGACAGCGCATTATTTCAGTGTTTGTCAAAACACATTGTAATAGCGACGTATATCGTCCTTTAAACGTGTCGCATTTTAGCAGTTTAATCGTAATTTTAAATTTTTTTAAGTTTTTTTTTTTTGGCAAAAAGCCCACGTGAACATGTGCCTTTTTATTTGATTATTTTCAACAGCAAAACCTGATGCACATAATATAAAAAAATTAAAAAAACAAACAAACACTTTGACCGCGCGGATAACGCGCTATATGGCAGAATCCGTAAATTTTGAAGACAACAATTCACTGCGTTTTTGGTTTCGGACTATTTGTTTTTGCAGAAAAAATGGTTTTGTAAAGCATCAAACACATTAAAATTGCTCCCACCAAATACAGGCTGTTGTCAAATAATGTTCACTTGAAAAAATAGGAAAAAATAATTCGTTTTTCGAAAATAAAGATGTGGATCTTTACCTGGGCCAAATTTCGTACTTTTCCGTCTACTTTTTGAATCCTAGTCCGAATGTCCGCAACTACCTTAAACAGTGATTGTCTGTTTAGATAGCGGCGGAAAAATAACGTCGACGTAATTATGCGTAAATTCGACGTCGTTTATGGTTTGACGTAATAATAATGATAATAATAATAATAATAATAATTATAAAAACTTTATTTATGAAGATAAGACATATAAATAATTACAAAGTAGACCAAAACAAGGTATTTTAACAGTCACTCTGTTTCCATATATTAAAATGTCAACATGTATATAATAATGATGAACCAATATTAATAACAAATATCATTATGTACTTCATACTAAATATAAACAAAAATTACAAAGTCCTCAAGATACTGTTTACATAAATAAGATTCCAAGTAACGAATCAGAAAAAGATGCAAATTTTCCACATATGTATTTTACTGAGATTTGAAAACAGGCAAATTCGGGCCGGGCCCTTTGTGAACACTACAATGTTTTAGGATGCACGTGAAATTGTATATTTTGACCGTATCACAGTATTGCGTTCATACTACTCAAATCCCAGAAAATCATAGAAAACTGAACATAAATTATAAGGAACCAATCGATAGTGCTCACTATCGTTTGAACTACGTGCTAAGTGCCAACCAATAGTGAAAGTGTCCTGAGACCTAGATAAAAGCGGGAAAAAAATATATGAGGCATTTTAGAATCTCAGCTCTCAAGATTTATATGAGTTTTCAGTCTTTAATTGAGTTTTAATTTTTAATATAAAATTTATTATGAGCCAATTTAATTGCACATACCATTTCTGTTCTTTTAATACATCCAGTAAACAATCAACTTCACAGATTATTTCAATCTAATAGTGGTCCGATATATAGCGTGCAGGATATAACGTTTTTTATTATAACTGAAGTTTTGAATTACCCCTAGCTCTATATGCGATCACAAATGGCTATACAAAGAACGGGTAAAACTCAGCTCTTTTGTCTGAAATTGTTTACGTAATGGTTTGACTCGGCCTTGCATTAAAATTTCTAAATTAATACAAAATCAGTACATTGTACAACCCGAAACTTCCTGCGTTGATTTACAGATTGAATTGAGGTTTTACTGGGACTTGATTTACAATTTAGATTAATGTACTAAATTAAATTTAGTTTAACTACTCTCGTTTGCGAAACTTCTTACAAATTATATTTATCTCGAGAGAGACTCACTCCTGGTGGAATGACTGACATAACCTCGAAAAGAGAGAAGGAACAATGTAGAATTTATTGTTTCTTGCCAAAGGACGCTACCATTACACAGTCCTGGTGGTGATCGAACCCAGCATCCTCCGATTCTGAGGCGATTGCGCTTCCACTGCGTCATTGTTGCTCCACTGTATTACTCGTACCTTAACAATTTTAGCAATCATGACGATGCATTTTCGTTTACTACTCGTACGTTAAAACTCCGATCAATGCATGTCTTCAAAAGGGGTTGGCCCTGCTTAGTGTTATTTGATGTTAGCATTCATGGCGGACGTAACTTTCAGGAGTAAAAGGTTGAATTCTAAAAATCGCCGAATACATATACATCACATGTTTCAGTCAAGTAACCATGACTTTCTTGCATCATCTCTAGATCTAGTCCGGGGTGTTTTGCCATATTTTCGAGACGAAAGTTAGCAATAAGATATAATAATAAGGTATTCATATATCATATTTACTAATTGCGTGATTTCTAAAATGGATAAAATTACCTTTGAACTTTTGTACAATGCAATGAAGCATTATGAGTATAAGGTAAAAGAAGCCGTTACAATGTTATAGCACTGACGAAATTTAGCGCATGCGTGTTTCTATTTTATTTGGTCAATGCAATGAAGTGTTATCTGCCTTAGCCAGTAGAAGTCGCTACAATGTTTTAGCACGTATGAAAGATGACGTCAGTTTCGCACCTTTGTGATTATTTTTGCAGCGGATACTTTGCCATATTGGAACAGGAGTTTGACAGAGTTCATTTAACGTCTAGATTTTTTCCATGCAGTAAGTTATGGGGGATAGAGCGATGGTATACGTAAGATGTTATTTGTGAAATAGTGAATATGCAGGAAAGAGCATGCACATGGATATGGTCGTTTGACATAATCATTAAATTAACTAAGCAAATGCGCAGAGATTAAAAAGAAGTGTTTTAAACATAAGAATTTGACCTATTTTGAAGTAGGCCTAAATTAGGCTAAAAAGTCAATATTGTGAGAATTTTAAATAGAACATACATGTACCTAGGATTTGCAATATTTTTCTACCAAAAATCAAGTAGACCAATTTTCTTTGACGAATAATAAAGAAATTAACACGAAAATGAATGGGGAGGTAATTGGTAGAGCAGTGGTCAGTAACCTCCTTTTTTCGAATAACTTTGTTAATCATAAACAAATCTTTTAAGAAATTGGACTCCTTGTTTGATTAACTTTTCTACCCTCAAAAGGGTGTCCGCGTACTGGTCAATTCGTTTGATTTCTAAATATGTATATTAGAGTTTTATCGTTGGTACCGGATAATCCAAATGACCAACGCCCGAGAAGAGATTAGTTATTTTAGGTATCAGGGGATAATACAAGATACAGGACGCATCCCGTTTCAGAGACACCGTCTATTTCTTTAAAATGCCCGGTGTGCAGCACCGATACATAAGCCCCCGGTGTTGTAAGTTTAATCTGAAATACTATAAGTTATGTAAGTGGAGGAGCGGGGATCAAACATGCGATCCATGAATTACAAGTCCTGCGTGTTACCACTGGACCACTGATCCACTAGTATACATGTAAGCCAGGCTGCACATGCTCAATGCGTTGTTTACACGCATAACTTTCTGTGAATTTTAGACCGGATGATCCGAGTCTTGACATATTTTACACTAGGAAAGTGTCCACCTACTGTTCTAGCCGGTCTGTCTTAAACTGCTGTTTCATAAGTATAAAAATGATTCAAATGAACTTGCAAAGTTAAATAGTTTATTGCTAAAGTGTTAGCAAAAGTCACAGCTACATTAAATGACGCTTTTAAAGGCTAGTGTTATCTAAATATTTTACCTAACCTGCTAATTCAAAGGATGTCAGTAATGGCTGTATAGATTTTGTTACCGTGGTTGGCGTCAATAGAGCGATTTATTAATAGAAATGCGTTTTTAATGGGAACAGTACGTTTTTATAACCAAATATAATTTGCCCGTGTGTCGTTATAAATTGTGGCCTTTGAGTTTTGTGCCTGTGCACATGATTTGGGGCATGCGTGTATGACGAGTCAGTACAGTTATGTATTGGTACTGTAGATGACAGCAATTTGCCCACTTGGTGTGGGGTTCTGATCATAAAAAAAGATGAGATAAGTTCAAAAATTGTATATTGTTAAAGCATGCCTCGTAACTGTTGGTATGATGATCTCGACCATGTTATGTTTTTAACAATACTCAATTGTCGGCGCACATCAGGGTTCTGGTAAAATATATATATTAGGAAAAGGTGATTCCCCAGTTGTTATTGTTGACCTCTATGCATATTCATTTTTACAAGGTTAAAAATCCACGAATAAAAATTGATTTTTTATCATATTATAGATCACAGCATAAATTTTTAATAATCGTGAATGCTATACATTGTACCATCATAATTTGTTTAAGATTAATTTAAACTTGCAAATAAGCCTACTGTGCGCGGTCACACAATTATCTGTAATTATACCGGAACACTACCGAAATGCCTAGTTCACTCAAATAAGTAAATAAATGAGATCCGATTATGTACATGTAATTGGTTGATTCGCATACATGACGTCACGGTGAATCATTTCTAAATGTTAGTATTTGTTACATTCTTTTTGAATCAATGCCAGTCTATGTTTTCAGTGTTAGGTTATGTTGAGATGATATTGCTGCATTCATGAAATATGACAACATTTTATTTCCCCCCTTCCGTATTTACAGGTTACGTCAAGTGGATTTGGTGAGCAATTGGTTTTAGGAGTGTGTATGTGTTGTAACTGTTGCCTGGGTATACTTCAGCATGTAAGTATATGAGCAATGATTGTTAGGGGAGGATACTTTTATGTTATCTCTAAATATATATGAGGTTGTTTCAGTCACAAAAATCCAGTGCTAAGCTTAGGCGAAAGTATCATAATACCATTAAGGTATGCTAAGAGTTGAAAAGTTAATGATTATGATTGAAAAATGTAACTATTTATTTGAAACAAGTAAAAAAGATATTGACTTTGATGGCACCTTGATTGCATGAATGGTCAAGGAAGGGTGTGCGGACCATATGCACCGACTGACTACGTCCATGCATAGCAAAATATTACATTTTGTTTTGTTGTAATGTTGAAGCTTTATTGCGCTCGTGAATTGTATATAAATTGGACATTATGAGTAGAATAATTTGTCTTAACTAGCAAGTATTTGCGTTCATTCGATTACATGGGGCCATGCATATAAACTCAGCAAAGTGTGTCAGTTGCACCGGCTGTTTATCACGACTGTAACTGGATTAACTTTCGCCAGAATACATGGCTGCAGGTATTTTGCTTTTAAATTTTGGTGCCCCCTAAACAGCTGGAGAAGAGCAGTATCATAAATATGAGATTTGCCCACTAGTCAGATCTTTCTACAAACATTAGAGACGTTTGTATATGACACAAATCTGGTGCGAGAGACAATTGGCGGAGGAAGTATAATAAAAGCTGCTTCTTGGCACTGCATTTGTAGATGTAACATTCTGTACATCAATGCTAGTAAATGTTTTCAGTGTCAAGTTAAGTTGAAATGTTTTTGCAGTTTTTATGAGCTGTGACAGCATGTAATTAACTGAACGTCCTCATTTCACAGGTTTTGTTAACTTGGTTTTGAGAGCAATTGGTTTTAGGAGTTTTGCATAAAGCCCTTTCATAATTGTTCAAATAGTTATTCCATGCAGAACCCTGGTTGACATGGTAACGGGAAGGAAAAAACTTAAAACATTTTCTTCTCAAGAACAGGAAGACCTAGAGCTAAGATATTAGGCATGTAGCATGACCTAGTGGACTTCAACCAAGATTGTTCAAGTTATGAACCCCTAGTCAAATCCATCCCGCACGGGGGTCACTTGTTTTTTACAAATACTTATATTGGACTTCTTCTCTGAAACCACAAGGCCTAGAGCTTAGATATTTAGCACCTGGCATAACCTTGTAGACCTCTACCACTGTTGTTCAAATTATGACCCCCGGGTCAAAAATGAACCAACCCGGGGGTCACATGTGTTTACATAGGCTGATGTAGGAAAAACTCTTCTCTGAAACCAGAAAGTCTAGAGCTTAGATATTTAGCAGGTGTGATTGTCTGGTAGACATCTACCAAGATTGTTAAAACTATGAACGAAGGGTCAAAATTTGTTTATATATATATGCTTATGTAGAAAAACTTGTCGCATGACCTAGTGAAACTCTGCAAGAATTTTTCCCCCAGGTCAAAATTGACCCTTTCTGCTATTAGTGATATAGTACTATAGCCAATGGAAGCCAGGTGAGCGATATAGGGCCATCATGACCCTTTGTTTTCTGACTGTTCCAAATACATTTTTGAATGAAACTCTCTAAGCCAATGCTTTGAGTTTGGCTATACTGAAGTGTTTAGTGGACATTTCCAAATGTTCAAATAATGTCCCGGGGGTCAAATGTTTCCCCACCTTGAGGGGTCACTTGGTTTAGGAAAGACTTGAATCTTCTCCTTAACCTCAAGGCTTAGAGCTAAGCTATTTGGTATTTAACATTGTGAAGTGGTCCTCTACCAAACTTTTTCTTTCAAATCATGCCCCTGGGGTTAAAATTGACTTCCTTAGGTAAGTGCAATGGTACTCTGGTAAGAGATATAGATCTATGATGGCCCTTTTGTTATTATGTTCCTGCTAAGGGGGACACAATGTGTGTTGTTGAGTAAAGGTCATATGCTGTAGTCTTACTCCAGAATGCAGGAAGTACAAACCATAGCTACTGGTCTAAAAGTAGAAATATTTTTATGATATATCTCCTCAACCACTAGGCCTATTTAAAGTGAGCTTCCATTGTGTGTTCTCTTCATGGCATTTTTCGGAATGACCCAAGAAGATGTGATTGTTAGGAAATGTAAAACCTGAACAGTGATGTGGTGTTCTGCAAGTGTTGTAACCAGAAGAGACGGTATCAGCTTATGTCATTAAACCAGAGTGAGGGTTGAAAGTATGTCTGCACCTGTTCTGAGCTAGAGAATGTCACAAAACCAGTTAGAGAGTCAGATGTTCGAGAAAGTTCTGGTCTTTCTCAGTATACTGTATGCATTTGCTTAGAAATTGCATTCTTTTAACTATTGACCGTAAATGTTCTCGGTGCTGGATTCAATTAAAACATTGTTACCGTTTACCTGAAATTCGACAGACGGTTATTTTGCTTTTTATTATTTTACAGGTTTTGTTTGATGGCTTTGGTATAGTTGTTTTTGGAAGTGTGTACATCATTAACCTACCAAGACCACGCTTACATACCTTCCCAGGAATACATTATATACGATAGGCAGGCAGGGCAAAACACTGACATAATATTTGCAACTAGTGCTACAATGTTAACATAACAAACGGATATCTTACAATGCTGATCTTGGCATGTAGGACTTAAACGCTTCAGTTACATGTATACTATACTAGAAAATATTATATTATTTATGCTTGTCTACTTTTATCATTCGACACCAATTTCAGGGAATGCTTCTTTAAACCTCAATATTTCAATGCAACATGTTATATCATTTATTTCCATTACTACAAAAGGCTGTATTATTATTGGCTTTCACTCGCCACGTATGAAACTTTGGTATTTTAATGAACTGTGTACTTTGTTCCATTCCCTCCATTTCTAAAATAATATACCCTCCACCTTGGAATTGTATGGTGGCATATTTCTTCAATATGCCTCATTTACTTCCAAAATTATTTTGGCACATGACAATAAATAAATAACTGAAATATACAAAAAAAGTAGTTACATTCCCTATGCTCGGCTTCGTCGATCTCATACTAACCAGTTGACCAATTGGACTATTAGGTCGCATTCATTTCTTCATTCAGTAAGATGTTAAAACTCGGTCTTTACCGTGGACTCGTACATGTATGCAAGTTTAAATTTATTTCAAACGAAACAAAACGCTTTTAACAACATAAAAATATTATAAAAACAATTTGATAGTTACAATCTAATGGTAGACCGTTGTCTTCTTTCATTTTCATTCTTGGTTATTGTACATTTTTTAATTAAAGATGCATAGAGAGCAGCGATGAAAGCCGAGGCATTGCATCTCTCGAATGTAAATAATTTATCAGTACCTGTGCCATGTTATAACTATTAATATAACAGTTCTCACTTTTAAGTGTTCCTCGGACTGAAATTGAGAACAAATATTTTCACGGAAAGTTATTTCATGAAAACCTGTATTTGTATGCGAAACTATTTTCTCGTTACATGAAAACTTTGTCTTTAAACGGAAACTTGTATTTAGTAACTGTATGCAGAAATTGGCAGTCTGAGAGTAGTAATGTCTATTTATGTTACAATTTAGCAATATATCGAATCAAAATGCCTGTTAACTGAAATATTTCGACATATCTGGCTAAGTTTATGCAGAGAAATCCATCCGATTTATGCATTAACTAATGCAGGCAACCTTCATATAAAAATGAAATTCATGAACGGCCCATATGGCAAACATTCTGACTAAAGTCCTCCGTGCACAGGTAACGCTGGATTTGTGATACAATCACTTCTACATTGTGAACGTAACCACTTATTCACCTTCACTGCAATCCTCTACATTGTACATTTGTAATGTAATACAGTAATCGTCTTATATAATAACTGTGTAGTTATCATTTTCTTGTCATCATTCTTAGGCACTCTCTAAAACTGGTGTCTAATTAAATAACTTCAAATGCATGAATAATCGAATATTTGCAAATATTATTTATGCTTAACCTTAAACTTTAAGACATTATCGGTAAAATCAGCGTTTTAAACGCTACGCTTCTGCTACTGCCAACTTCACGTTTTTGCTACTGCTACTGCCAGCTACTGCCAACTTTACGTTTTTGCTACTGCTACTGTCAGCTACTGCTACTGCCAACTTCACGTTTTTGCTACTGCTACTGTCAGCTACTGCTACTGCCAACCTTAGGTTTTTCCTGCTGCTACTGCCAACTTCACTTTTTTGCTACTGCTGCAGTAGTCGGAACGTACCAGGTGTCACACGGAACGATCGATATACGCACGATACACGCATGTTGCACGTACGGTAAATACACGGTACACGATTCAGAACGGTATACGATATGAACGATATACGAGGCGCACGCTGCACGCTACACGTTTGACGGAGTACTCGTTATACGTTTGCAGTTTACTTAAAGTTTGATTGCTTTTTTATTCACTAAATCTGTTTGTTTTGATTCTCTGTTACAATGTGTTATCCTTATACCGTTTAATGCGACCAAAATAATTACACCGATTAAGTACAGGCTTCGCACCTACACAATAGCAAAAATACTTCGGAAAGTTACATAATTTATGTCCATAGTTTTACTAGGTGCGAAATAAATTACAGTAAGTGTCATATTTGTATTTTTATATTGATCCTGAGGTGCGAGAAATTGGGCGGGAGTTAATTGCTGTCAACACACTTCTTTAAAGCACCACTACACGAAAGAGTAACACTGTCCATTTGTCTTTTTGAGTGTCAACATAATTATTTTTTCAATAAATTATTCATAGTTATTGTGTTATGCATGTGGCGATTATTTCTGTAACCATTACATTGATTGTCTTAAACAAGATGAACTTTAAATAAGGTACTGTACAATTTCTTATCAATGTTTTGCTCGGACTTTAACTGATTTTGTAAAACTATCGTTGATTCGTCGATTCTTCATATTACTTTTATTTACCAACTAAATATTCAATAGCTTACCTTCTAAAGTAGTTGATGTTCCCTGTCCTGTTATAATTCCGACT
>JAUMHA010369179.1:0-13478 GCA_032359765.1 Saxidomus gigantea | reverse complement strand
AAGTCAAATCAGTGGTGCTTTAAGGGCTTAATACATTCGTAAAAACTAATAACAAATAAATATGCAAAGTACAGTGAAAAAATGTCCGTGAAGCACAACCCGAGGTCCAAGTTTGTATTAAATCCACCGCTTGCAGTAAACTAACCGCCGCCTGTGGAATCGAGCTTTCCATGTACTAAGACAATTGACATGAGATACAAATGTACTAAGTAAGGTTTGTTGTCAGAGGTCACTTAAGCTGAAAAATTAACTTGATTTTGGCGGGGGAAGGGAGAGAGAGGTTCATTCAGCTCGTAAATAATAGCAAGAAGTATAGGATTACAAATACAAAATGTATAAATATTGGTATCTTATATGGGACAAGGGTTTTGCAAATTATCATACATTTCAGCTGCTGATGAGAGTTTAAATAGTTGCGCTGACAAAAAATTATACTGTTAGCCTATGGAAATGTATACATTTGTTTTTCATACTTCTACCTAAATGCAGAGAGGGAATACAGTTCCCTGAAGTACTGAAACGAAGAAAGTTTTCATTCATTATAAAATAAAGTTATAAAACGCACTAATATGTCATAGATGGTAGTCCATAATATGCTATATTTTTAGTGTTGCTGATGTTATAATCCTTTCGACTTTTTCTCGATTTTGTTTCGTTTAGCGGCATCGCTAACAATTGATGTTTTTCAACAATTTTGTTAATTTAAGCCAGAAGCAGTAGATCAAAAATAAAGTTAGACGGTGGTAAGGAATGAACCAGGATTCGTGCTTTTAATAAAAAGAATACACTCTGGTATATTTTAATGTGAGATAAATACTCAAATAGGACTCGATCTTGTGCCATTTATATACATTCGTGGACAAAGCTTTTTTATCAAATGATGCCTGGGATATGCCCTACTGAAGGGTTTGCGGTGTAAGTATATGACTATATTGTCTGCGTATTTGGGTTGATCTGAGGGGTTAATCATCTTCTGCTACTCTTTGACGGATATCTAAATAAACCTAAACACATAGATATTCATTATTAGAATGTCCTGCTTTTAGATACTGCGTATTTTACAAACTGACTATATATGTATATAAAGCAATATTTGTTTTACTGCATCATTTTTGTCATTGTTTCAAGTATAAATTTATTTCTTAACCTTTTCTGGCAAAGTCTGCTGCTGCCGTGAAGTCGTTGATCGTTACTGCCAGTCCCCCAACCCCTTCAAATTTCTAGAACGCGTTCCCCATTCTGCTACAGCTTCACTTGCAATTACTTTAGTTTTGTTCTGTCTAACAACATACTTGCAACTGCTTTTATAAAGCTACAAAAAAGTACGCTTGTACGCATGTGAAAATCTCGTTTGCCACTCGAACGCCGCAACCTTATAAAGATAATCAGTGTTTGACTGTTGAGTCATTTCTGAGACACAATATTCTTTGTTAAAATTCAATGTAATTGTTGTATACTGTTTGATAATAAAGTTATGGAAAATTATTGTTGCGTTACATTGTTGCCCATTGTAGCTGGTGGCATTACGCTAATGGATCCTTAAAGAACATTCGAAATGTGTTTTCGATATAATTTCGGCTGTGCTTTACCATGACTGAAATATTTATGAACAATAAGACTAGCATTTGCTGTATACTTTGTTTGATGAAATATTGTTTTATCAGTAAAATAAAATCCATGTTATTCAGTGATATCGCCACAGCATGTCTGTCAGAAATTCTTTTTTTTTCTGCTTAACACGTAGCCGTCAAGTATTAACTTAACGTTTCCCTTTGGTTCTTATTACATAACACAATTAAAACAAGTTGAAAAGGTCATTGAAAATTCAAATGCATCGAAACCAAAATGAGTGAGTTTGAGAAAGTGGAAAAGGAAACATTGAGCTCACTTCTCAACACTGATTGCGGTGATTCTATACTCTATGGTGATGATAGAGCCAATAAAAAGTTGGTTATCAGGACTACAAAGAAGCAATAAACCAGGGTAAAATTGTAGATGTATCTTCAACAGACGTTCTGCATTTTGTAGAAAACGGAGATGATAACAAGGCAGACTAAAAGGCAGCAACATTCCCCGCCGCAAACAAGAAAATCGACGGAGTTAATGTTGCTGGGTGTAATTGTCTCTAACAGCACAGCGTGGATGTCTAAAATGTCATAGAAAAGGCTCAGTGACGTAGGGATGTGTAGGTGACGCAAAATGATTTCTAAAGATTTTTCTATAACAATATCTATACACAAAAGACCACACGAGTTTGATCAATTTTGACCCCAGGGGCATGATATGAACACACTTAGTAGACCAGGCAATGTTACACACCAAATATCTAAAATTAAAGGCCTTGTCGTATTAGACAAGATTTTTTAAAATCCTATTTAATCCTACGTAAAATAAGTGACCCCCGACAGGGTCAATTTTGAACATCTTAAAAGGAAGTCAGCAGAGAGTATTACATATAATAGACAAGCTCAAAGTCTTGTAATATTGAACCGAATAAATATGTTTAAACTGAAGTCTTGTGGTTTTTGAAAACATTTTTTCTTATTTTCTTATATATACTATATATTATATAAACGAAACTTCTAACGCAACCACCTGTCGTTTCTTTCTTTATTTAATTATCAACTCTTTCAATGTCTGCCAGTATATTTTTAGCTAGCGGTGCACGAAAGCTATTATGTCTTGTATCTATAAAGACACTGGCTAGGTACTTCCGTAACATGAATTTCAAAAAGTTTGAGTGGTACAACTTATATGGCAAAGAAGTTTTTAATTTAACGTTCAAACATCCGTTGACTTAACATGGGTTATTACCTTGATGCTCTTCCTATTGAAAACCACTCAAATTCCTCACTATGACATTTGTATCACTCGATCACGTTGAAATTCATGTAATGGAAGTAACTACTCAATGTCTCCATAAATGCAAGACATGATAGTTTTCGTGCATCGATAGCTGAATTAAGCTTGCATATATTGGAAGGGTTGATAAGAAAAAACAAATTGTGCGTTAGAAGTTTCGTTTAGTATGTAAATCAAATGACCAAAACTTTGGCCGGCGTAACGTTTGACCCCGGGATAACGATTTCAACAAACTTAGTATAGGAATACACGACAATGGCCGCATACTAAGTATCTATGGTCCTGGTCCTTTCGATTTTGGACAAGAATATTTACCGAAAGAAGATTTACGTTTCGGTTGCCGTGTCAATCTGAGTTCTGCAATTCTTTGAACAAACTTGGTATAGCTCCATGCAATGAACATTCCTGCCATATTTCATCACCATTGTGCAGGCGGTTATTGTGAGGGACCGATGTTTGAAGCAAATTATGGACAAACGGACGGAGAACAGAAAACGGACGGACTACAGACATCTACTTATCCCAAAAACCTACCATGATAACAACGTGCTCAGATGAGCTTAACCTAAAACAGTTTACCTTAATAACATGATTGCATTTAATGTCGAATATGATCCGCATTTTATCTTTATTTCATCGTTTTCATATCAATATATCAGCTCTGCATGAGAGCACAAATGCAATGATAAATCTTAAGTTCTGCTACTACACCTTCCGTTGATTTTTACCGTGAAATATACTGATTGAACCAAAGCTCGCGTCGCCAGTCACATTTCTTGTCGCGCAGTCGCCGGCAATAAAGTCATACACGGAAACATTTTATCCGCCAATGGTTTACATATGTCAGGGAATATGTGTGTATTATTGTTGATAAGGTTTCATTATCAGAAAAAGTAATCTATATAAAAGAGCTGTCCCTCGTAAGTGACGAATGTCCTACGGTTTGTTACCTTGACCTTCAAGGTGTGGACCCGATACTTGCACGAGCTTCGTCCTGAGCATGTGTGCCAAATCATTTAACAGTCTTCAATGTACATGTATAACAGAGTTACAATGCGGACACAAATGCGTGCATATATACAGGATTTCATTCCCTTTACACTCTGTGATATTTATCTTTGAGGAAGGGACTAGGACGATGTACGCGACACGTCGTCTTAGTGTGCAGAACATTTGAGCCAAGTATTGCAAAATATTTCAGTGAATAACAAAGTTACAGTCTAGAAACTAATGAGTGCATATATACAGAATTCTATTACCTTTAAACCCCTAATATGAAATTGACCTTTGAGTTATGGACGTGATTCTTGCACGGGATACGCCGTAATTAACGTGCTGAACGTGTGTGTCAATTTATATTAAATCCTTAAGTGCATGACAATGCTACAGCCCGGGCACGAATAAACGTAGAGACGGACGGACGGAAGGACAGTGCGATTTTAATATTCCCACCTTTTGGGGCATAAAAACATAAAAAATATAAGTTGGTCATTAAATTGGCTATTTAAGAATAGCACAGTGTATTGCAGACTACAGACTGTTACATTTTTATTCAAACATAAAATATTAAGACATTATTATAATAAATATTCCATTAGGTCTGCCGCTCTTCCCGGAGGTTGCGGCTTCGAGCGCCACTTGGGTCACGACCATACATCCTCATACGACACTAGTACTGGTTTTTCCAGGAAGCGGACCCGAGAGTTGGACTCGATAAGCTACAAGCTTTCTTCACAATCCAGCTAAAATGAAATACATGTAGTATAAACTATAAACTATTAGATTTACAATGCTTGTATACTATTTTCTTAATTCTGCTATCAAACATTCTTAAAAATCTACAAAATAAAATAAAAACACATTCTAATTGTCTAGAAAAAGTTGGCTTCCAGCCCACGGAACCAGCAACAGCAATACTAAGTATTATACACTGGTACTACTGAGACCTGTCGGGCCTGCTCAAATTGGTAGAGCTTATTGTTTATTATCATATCGGGACTTTGGGGCTCATAAACACTGATTAGACGGACTGGTAGGGCCATATTTTATATCAATGTGTAAGTGCATCAGATGGAAATATGTCTTAAGAACAAAACTTGCCATTGTTAATACGTTGAAATATGGCGGAGGAATACTGAGAAGGTGTGATTTGTTATCGATGAGAGCAAAAAAGAATACTAAGAAATGTTAATCGAAAGAAATGAAATGATTGGTGTAGTCTTGATAACCGAAGTATTGTACTTTGGGCATTGTCCTAATGAATTGATAGTTGTATGATCTGAAAGATAAACATTTCATAATTTTATGCACATAACATAAATTATTTACAAGTTCTAAATTCATCCTATGACACCAATATATCACCGAATTGAATACAGTTCCAGAAAAAAGTATGGTCAATTTTATCATACACGTTTTTGAAGTCTACAAAGACAGCAAATGTAAGCACTCGTTTTAAAGCTTATATTCCATAATAGAAACTGAGCTACCTCAGCGTTAGACTGGACATCCAGTTACAAACATTTCAACATGTTTTCTTCTTAAAACTCAATATCACCAGGCTCTGTACATTTTGCTTCAACGCCATTCAATAACACGATACAATAACAATCATTTTGAGTCGACAAGAAATAGTAACAATATAATCTCCCCATTAGCTTTTAAACAGACTATTAACGAACATCAACAGTTAAAACATAAAGTACGGCATCTGTAAAGTAAAAGTTGTTACAAAACCTTAATGAAAACATGCAAGCAACATTAAGGTTCAGGATAAATTCTGTGGATCTTGACTAGCCTAAAGTGTCATAAGAAGAAATATTGAGAGTACAAAACAACACAAACTATGTAACTAAGAAATATGTTAAGATAATTTTATAATCACAAATGAGATTTAGGATGAACACACCTGTAGCTATCACATAAGATGGGGTAAAATAAAAACAATAGAACATGAAACAAGAGCATTTGAGAGACCAAAAAGAAATTGGCAGAGTAAAAATAATCTAAAAACAGGTAAACTAAACCAGACTGTCCACATGCAAACTGGAAACAACAGAAAGTAAACACAGACAAAACTTTGAAAGACTTATAGGCAAAGATACACAGGCAATACATAAAGTCTTATATACTATATATGTAATACTGATGTTGTAAGGCTTCTGCCAAACCTGTCCTGTGGGGTTGGTTATGGGAGTATTACTAAGGTTTAAGAAACTGAAGATTTACAATCATTTCCATTCCAAAAAGCCTTTTGATTTTTATATTGGCTGAAGATCACTAAAAGTCTGTAGTTATACCTGAAAGAATTATTACCGTTATTTGTAGTTCTGACTTGAGGTACCTGAAAAATGCTGGAATATCGAAATTTTTAAGATAGCTCTTTTTTAGTAATGAGATTACATGGTACTGGAGGTACTAAATTATATAATGTTTTATAATTTTTTGCCGCCATTGTTCATTCTTTTTACATGTAAAGATGGTAGTTTAGCTTTATTTAATGATTCTTCATATGAAAAACTATAATCTTCATAAATATATCCAAGTGCTCTTTCTTTTGAATTTTCTCAATTTTCATTGAAAAAAAGGTGCCAATAGAGTGGACAAAAATTAAAGTTTGAAAGTATGAGAGTGTAAACACTTGTAAGCCTGTTTAATTTTCCAACATTTTTCCCCATTTTGTATGTATATTTTGTCTTCGATTTTACTTATTTCAGTTAAAAAACACATACTATGCCTAGTTTTCAATAATGATATGCATCGTGTTGATATTTGTTATTTAGCAAAAAAAACTTTTTTATAAATCTGAAATAAGTGATTTGTTGTTGTTATAGTAAACATGCTTTTCGATAATGATAACGATGAACCGTATTTAAAAGTTCAGTATACATGTACTACCTCACTTGATGTTTTGACCTAGATCACTACTCACATGATAATGCTTATCAGGAAGGAGGAAGTAACAATTAAGTTAAAGGGCGTATTTTTCCTCCGCTCAATCTGTGTATATCTAAATTTCCTCTAAAGAGATTTCACTGCTGAAAATCAAAATAACAAGACATTTTATTGTACCTGTATTTCATAGAGAAGAACATATTTACTGTATCGTTTCTGGAAAATAATGATGGGTCGATGATTTGACTTTTTCGCAATGTTAATATTTACTCATACGCCATCAAAGCGAGGTGCTAGAAACAGAATTAACCAGAAGTCGCGTTCGTCAACGCTTTTGTTGGTGGTATGTTTTTCAGAATAGGAATAAATTTCCATCTTTTCTAATACAATATGACAGACGTTTAGATGAAAAATTAGAGATAGTGGTATTCTTTTATCACCTGAATATATATTATGTTCCGTATCGTTATCCCACCCACTTTACCAAAAATATGTTTTCTCCGATATTTGGATAAATAAATTTTTAAAGTAAATAATAACAAAGTAGTTGATGCATTTTCGTACAGTATGAACAAGGCCTTTGTTTTAGAACGCAAAAAAAAAAATATGGTTGATAAAGACATTCAATAAAACATTTTTATTGTGTTTGCACTAAAATATTTCTATAGTGCCTAAGTTTGTTACTGTGTCATTATTTTCCAGTTTTTCCTTACATATTTTAAATACGACTTTTTGCTTTTTTATGATCCAGTTTCCATTCATTACCGGATTTAGAACATTCATTATTCAAGGACTGCATCGAAACGATTTCAGACATTGAAAACATGTATTTTGGAAGTGGCAGACAAAGTTTCACTGACGATCTCCGACTTAGGAGCACGACACCTAGGGTTCAGTGTGGTATGTTTTAGAATCGATATTACATTTATCTACACAAAGTCGGTTCCTGTGGCTTAAATACCATCAAACGAAAGGAAAAATAGTAAATACAGTATGTACCCCTAAAATCTGTTCGGCGCTACGTAGTCTGTTCTATTTTTCAGCGTGATAAAACTGTAATTTTGAGCTCGCGGTAAAACGAAGGGCATCGGACAGGCTGATCAGACAAGGACAAACACCGTGGATGAGTTGAGATTTAATTATTTGCCGCTCAACCTCAATCGTGTGTGCGAACTACACTTTATATAACGACAACGCCTCTTGTTGTTTTGGTTTTTTGAAGGGGAATGGGGGTGGAGTCGAACGCATTCATCAACTCATCAAGTAATTATGTCAACATTAATTTGCTAATTTTAGTATATTCATAAAGGGGTTGCAAACCACGCGCAGCTCTTACTATATCAGCACGATTAAACTAACTTTAACCTTATATTGATAAAGGGAAGTGTGAATACTAAGATATATTTTATAACGTTGTGAATAACCGTGCGTTTAAAGTTTTTAATCGGATTTTAAAAATATTTTTTTTGTAAATTCAAGAAATTAATTATTCGATAAACAATGCAACATGTAAATACATTAATTGAATACAATACCTCTTAGTCAATGATTGTCTAAAGATGTTTTAATTTCACACAAGACAACAAAATGGCGACGGGTGGTGATTTTTCAAGGACGTTAGAGGGCGGACACGAACCGTTTCATGAATTTTCATGTTCGCTATGCAACGAAGAAGGAAGGCATATGGAAGCCGCAAAATATTGTGAAGAATGTTTCGTATACCTTTGTGATTCTTGCGTAAGGAACCACAACAAGTATCCTCTTCACAAAAGACACCGACTGTTGGATCAAAGTCAATTTGCGTCTGTGAACAAATCGGCGCTTGTGTCGTTTCCGACCATACGTTGCCAAAATCATCCTGGGGAGCTGATAAACATTTTCTGTGGAAATCATGATGTCGTCTGCTGCAGTGTCTGCAATACGCTCGAACACAGGTAATCAATAATTAATAGATTTTATGTCATGTTTGGAGATACGCTTTGTCGTATTCAAAATCTCTTTCAATACATATTCGTTTAGACTATTTGTTGCACTTTTTGTGTGCTTGTTGCAAGGCAGGGCTGGGTTTTGTCATTTCAACACGGTATACGGATTTACATTGTGCCCCTGACATAAGTCTAAACGTCGCTATACATGGTGGGTTGCTCCATATTATGCATTGAATAAACTTTTCTTAAAGCTTGGAAACCCGGCTATTAAAGCATGTATGATAAAAACAAATTTTCAAAAGGACAATTTCATCATGTTTTAAACATGTTTTAAAACCAGACACCGGTTTCACGAAAGTTTTTATTAACAATTAAAATACATATATAGGCTCTTATTATATTTTTGCTCGTGATGTTTACTTTTAAAGTATTACTTTTCTGTAAAAACTATCATTCCGTGGAGGTAAATAAGCTATTTTCTATAATGTATAGGTCCTCTAACTTAATCACATTTTCTTTTAAATTGCAGTCATTGTGTTAGAACTCAACACCTGCCCGCCGCTGCCAAGAGTATACAGAAAAGTACAGAATACCCAAATATCAAGGCCAGAACTAGAGCCTTGATTTCCGATCTAGGAAAGACTCTAAATGACCGGAAAGCGGACATTTCCCGCATCACAAAAGAGAAGCAACATGTGACACAAACCATTGAAGATTTTCGTACGAAGGTCAACGAGTATTTTGACGACCTTGAGAAAAACAGTCTTGCTGAGCTTGATCACATAGAAAAGACGATCTTTCGTTATATCGACAATGATAAGGCGTTTCTTGAGACCACGAAATCAAAAGCTGAGGACATTCTACAACATCTTGAGTCTTTCAAGGGGGACAACGAATGTGACCTCTTCGTGCAAGTTAAAATGGGTTTGCAGTTCTTGAATGTCGCTGTAGAGAAATTGAGCTACATGAGTAAAACAGAAGATAAGCCTTCAATTCTTTTTGAAATCAATAACAATATCAAAGAATACATATATGCGATTAAATCGTTAGGGTCATATTCAGGTACTCGTGAAGGTGCAACTCAGTCTCCTATGTCATCAGTCTCTACGGTTACGTTGGCAGATTCATCGGTAACACGAACACAATCCGATGATAGCGCCCAAACATTTACATACAGTGCAAAATTGTTTGGAAAAGTTGGTGTAAATGAGAAGTCTGACACAAACGCGTGTGATATAATGAACATATGTCAATTACCGGACGACACTTTCCTTATCACCGACACAGAAAATAAAAAGCTAAAGAGGCTTGATCAGTCGCTTAAACTATTGGATTCGATAAACCTGGCAGCTGTGCCTCACAGTGTATGTGCTGCTGGTACCGGTCAGGCTGCTGTGTCATTGGTCTTTAACAAGGCAATACAGTTTGTTTCTGTGGGTAACAAACTAAAACTAACAAGTTCATTTACAGTAGGTAATTGCTGTAGAGGAATGGTTTATATCGGTAATGAAATATTTGTCTGTTGTGGAGATGCATTTGCAGAATCAGCAGGTTGTATAGAAGTTTATAATAATGCGGGAAGACTACAACGTACTATTCCACGTGTCCCACGTTTATCTTCAGTACCAAATTACATCACAGTCAGCGATGACGGTCAGCATCTTCTTGCCACTAGCTTCGACAGTTGCAACATAACTAAGCTAGATCTGACTGGTAATGTGGTCAACACCCTCAGCTGCAAGGACTTGAAATATCCGAAAGGAATATGTACAGGTTCTAGAGGCCAGGTCTTTGTCTGTGGGCACAGCAGTAACACAGTCGTTTACCTGTCTCCAAGACATCAGAAGAAAGAAGTGATTTTGAGAAAAGCAGACGGGATAAAAAAGCCACGAGGAGTTCACTATGACAAAAGGAATTCGAGAATTTTGATTTCATGTTGTAATTCAAATGAACTGCTTGCATTTAGTTTTACGTGAGACATGTACACAAGATACACGGACTATTCATTATTGCATATGATGTAACGACCTGTATCCCTATGTTTAGTCAATAATATTGAAACGCATTGTACTTTCCAAAACTCTATATCAAGTATGGCTTTTTTCTACCAGGGAAAATAACTCTAGAACTTTTGGACAAATCTTTTCGATGATCGAACTTGTCCGAGATCTTTTAGCAAAATACATTGTACTCGAGTTTGAATTAAATTGCTTAAGAAATTTGCTGTGTGAATGTTTGGCTGTTAACAAACTAACTGCTCCTAAAAGCTTACCCTGGGCAGTGGCTCATGCGAATTAAAATCAAGCGTTCGAATAACTGAGCTAGGAAACTTTGCTACTTTTTTGTTTTATGTAAAATTTAACAATTTTACCAGGTGCATATTCTTAAGATTAAAATAAAAGATTAATACAGAATAAATTAGTATTGAAATTATAGGGAGAAAGCAGGTTTGGATGAGATGGTAAATTTGGCCAAGTAATACATCTTTCAAGTCGGGTAGGTAAAATCCTTACAACCAATGTAAAACAATACGGTTTAGTATCCAACCTACGTAATCCACCTACGTAAGTACAAATTTCAAGTAGCCGCTTAGAGTGTGACATAGGCCTTTCTTTGTAAACTATTGATAATAATTGGCAACTATGACCTGAAGAATGTCCTCTTAAAAGATTTGAAACTGAGATATATTTATCAACATTAGTCCTCTTAAAAGATTTGAAACTGAGATATATTTATCAACGTTAGACAGGCTTCCTGCTCATTGTAGGCCAATTATATTGTATATCAAACTATTAATATTTAATCAAATATGTATACATTAAATTACAACTGCAAACTTTTGTCTCTTTCTTTCATATTATTAGACAATATTCCTAAGACTAACAAATGTATTTAAAAGTTATAAATCACAATTAATCAGGTATTTGTCATTTAACAAGTAGGCATTATATTCAGACATTTCATTGACAACTATGTTTTAATTTTTTTATCCTTTCGTGACATTGCAGAGTTCAACGATATACAGAAGTTATTTCACACACCCTTTCAAAGAAGTATGAGTGTGTATCTACTGAAATGATTTGTGCAGTCATTGGAAGTGGCTTAATAGAAAGAGTCTAATCTGGCAAAAGGTTTTATTCTTCGGGTTTCGGCATCCAAATATTTATTTGATATGTAACTAAGATTGTATAAACTATCAATATTTAAAGATACATGTAGTATATACATTTAGAAAATAATTCTTATCACTTACAAGTAGAATAGAACTTTCTGTTTTTTATGACATGTGTCAGGTACATGTATACGTTTTGTTCTTGTCATGTCACTAGGTAGGTACCTTTCACCCAAAAAACCGTTCCAATTTGATCGTTTTTAATTTCTATTATTTAAAGGTAATTTAAAATGATAACATTTTAAGTAATACCAGTCCTGTTAGTCTAAAGGAGTATATAAGGCCATAAATTAAAAGAATTGGTTGTTACAGATATTTGTATCATCCTGACGTCATTCTTTTAAATGTAAGTGGGCGAGGTATACAGACTTGTATGCAGTATGTCGTTGCGGAATTATGTAACTTTATATACGTTTTGTTTGCAGTTTAAATATGATTAAATAAACCATTTTTAATCGGAACAAAATATCAAGTCTAACAATTTTTCTGAACCACGTGTTCCAGAGCGTCCAGTTGTAGTAACTGAAGACTTTCAAAATTGCTTGCTCAGAGGGTCACTTGGTTCTACAAAGGCTTATATAGGAAAAACTTAAAATATCTTCTTCGCTGAAACCACAAGGCTTAGAACTTAGATATTTAGCATGTGACATTGTCTAGTGGACCTTTTTCCAAGATTGTTCAAATAATGACCCCTGGGTCAACATTGACCCCACCAGGGGGGTCACTTGGTTTTACAAAGGCTTATATAGGAAAAACTTAAAACCTTCTTCTCTGGAACTACAAGGCCTAGAGATTAGATATTTGGCATGTAGAAATGCCTAGTGGACCTCTACTAAGATTGTTCAAATCATGACCCCTGGTCAAAATTAGCCCTCCCCGGGAGTGGGGTGGTCACTTGATTTCACATAGGCTTATATATGGAAACCTTTGAACAACCAGAAAGCCGACAAGCAGAGATTAAATATATGCATTGTTACTTAGCATTGTGTTGTGGAACTCTATGAATTATGTTAGAATCATGACCCCTTGTTTTATAGCCAAGGTAGTCAGGTGAGCGATATAGGACCAGCATGGTCCTCTTGTTCTTTTAAACTCTTGATATTATTTGTAATTAAATAAAATATAGCTGTTGCTGTGTGGAGTTATCGCCCATTCTGGCCGTATTCTAGTCATTTCAAGAGGCAGTTTTTACTTCACTGTCATTCCTACAGTACTATAATCCTATCTTCCGTAAGGTAAGAAAATATGTCACATAAAGAGACCTGGTCGGTAGGAGGGCTCGAACCCATGACCCTTATTATTTGAGAGGTAACTGTGCTTTCAAGTCAGCGTCTCTAACCACTCGAAGACTGATTACATAAGGCATTTAAATTTTGGTGAGCCATGCGTACATTGAGTCAACGCCGGAGCAGGACACGTGTTAATACATGTATGCAAAGATGATGCGCAAATACCTAGAGGAGTATGTGCTTTGATTCAGTGTATCACTTGACAGCCAAATTAAAAACATTTCGACGGACTATTTATCAGTTATATCTGGATGTTAACATATGGAACAAAGTGTACCATCGCTAAACGCTAGCTGATGCAGTAACAGCCTCTAGAAAATCGATAATCCAATA
>JAUMHA010369157.1:0-13482 GCA_032359765.1 Saxidomus gigantea | reverse complement strand
GGAAATGATACAGATTAAGAAAATATTAAGCCTATAATGATTTGAATTGGTGCCCATTAGGGGTCTACTACCTTAAGATACATAAATTAGGCCAGTACATTTCATAAAACCCAGCAATAATGTCACGGTAACCAAACAATACATGAATTTCACAGCCTGGTATAACTGGCAAGTTCCTGAAGATAGGCTGAGCAACCTACCTACTGAGTACTAACTACTCTGGATTTTATGAAGTGAGAGAAATGCCAAGCCATGTTCTGGCCACAGGTGTATGTCCAGTCTTTGTGCCCATATATATAAAAAACAAAAACAGAAAAAAAACAATTAGAACCACTAGTTATAATTCTTAAACAAAAAAAACAAAAAATTACATATAGAAATTTTTTTTCTATTTTTTTTTTTCGTTTAAGAATTATAACTAGGGATTCTAATTGTTTTTTTGTTTGCATCGTTTATTTATGGGCACCAAGACTGGACATACACCTGTGGTTCTGGCAGCAAAGCTGATTTTATGAAACAGTATAACATGTAGTATTATAATGCTCTGTTGAAAGAAGAAGGTATTATCGCTTTGCATTAGTCAGTTTGTCTGTTCGGAACAGTTCCCCGTACATCAAATAGATTCTTACAAATAAGTGTTATCTTGGATAATGAAACTGTGTCCAATGAATTCTTGCTTACCAATAATTAAACTGTGCCCAATGAAACTGTGCCAAATGAAACTGTACCCAATGAAACTGTGCTTAATGAAACTGTACCCAATGAAACTGTGCCAAATGAAACCTTGAACAATCTGTAACTAGAGAACCCTTTGGCTGAGTTGGTGAAGTTTTTAAATGGATGTTAGTCATCACCAACAAGTGAATGGTTTGTGACCAATTAGGAGAAAACTCTAAAGTTATAGATGAAAGTTAATAAAATGTGAAGAATGAATACTGGTAAATTAATCTATACATGTACTTTGTGAAATATTTTAGGCACTGATTGGGAAAGAGGATATATGTAATACTGAAGAAGTCAAACAGTTCCTTGGCTATAGTGGTGATGGGCATATAGCGTTTGTGAGGAAGCCACCCGAGAACACAGGACCAAGAATAGACCAGGTACATCTACTGTACTCTGAAAATGGGCGCATTTGAGTAAAACCACCAACTTGAAACACAAACTTTTTCATTTTGAGTATTGTTTTCAAGTTTTCTCAAACTTGCAGGAATTGCTGAATGATTTTGCCTCAGACTCAGTGTGTGTTTACTTCATATTGTGCATATATATGCTTGAACTTTGGTACATTTTATAGGGACAGCTTATAATATGGAGTTAAACTGTTTGATAAAACTGAGTATGCATGCAATGGTATGGTCAACCCTGTACAGCCAACCAATATTAGTTTAGTTTATACTAATTTATTTTAGCTCAATTGTGAAGAAAGCTTTCAGCTTATCGAGTCATTCTCGAGTCCGCTTCCTGGAAAAACCAGTACTGGTGTCTTATGAGGAGGTACGGTCGTGACCTTGGTGGGGCTTGAACCCGCAACCTCCGGGATGAGCGGCAGACACCTAAACCTCTACACCACCGCTCCCCTAAAAACCAATATTGCAATACGTATTGGGGTATATTGAAGTAATATTGATGAACCCCCCTTCTTATGAATACTATTACAGTTTTACATGTATAGACACCATTTTGTTTCTTTAAACACTGTAACAGTTACCCTTATGTACCTGAAGACATAACTACATTAAACTGTTACATTTAAATTAACACTATTAAGACTTCTGTAGACAGTGTCTTTTCTGTAGATACAATGTCTTTTCTGTAGATACAATGTCTTTTCTGTAGATACAGTGTCATTTCTGTTCCAGCGACTGGTGAAGACAATGTCTGGTGTGTTTGATAAAATTGTAGAAGGCTTACCAAGTCTGCCTCAGCAGCTTCCAAGAATTATCTCCCCTTTTGACTCTCGTGAAGAGAAGGAAGATTTGTCTGATGCCAAGCTCACAGATGATGCAGATGATATTGATCTCAGTTTTAACGATGACGTTGACAAGGTAAACAGTTGTTTGGAGTTTTTCCCTCAGTTGTGATACTTTTGACATGATTCAATTCTAGTATTATTGCTAACAATGTCAAGGTTGAAGTGCATGTGACAGGTTCCCAAAATTGTTGAGTCCATCAAAACAGCTGTTGCAGTTACTCAAGTCTGTTAAAAATCAAAACCTCCATGTCAAACATAGGGGTCACAAGGCCGTGGCTCATTGCACATATGGGGAAAATAGTTGGTAAAAATCATATCAACTATGTACATTATATTGCTATAGAACAGTACAGTATTATACATTCATTTTTATTTTTGTACAGTTGATTATTTCTTCTCTAGGTTTTGAAACAAAAGGTTGAGTCAACATTTGAAAGGTTCGTGGAACAGCAATCACTATGTGTTCTAGATGATGACACAGAGATAGATACAACACTAGGTATGTAAGAGTATTGTTGTGTTGTTACAGAGAATTTTATTATCACCTTATCCTTGAATACTTTTAAAGTTCAAAGTTCTTGCAAACAGTCAGATTTTAAAATGAAATTCACAGTTGTATAATCTTATACATGCTGCATGCAGAGTAAACATTAATCCTACTAAAATCGTAGCACTGAAGTATAAGTACTTTCAAGGTCTTTCAGATAGTACTTTTTGAAAGACCTTGGTACTATGTAAGGAGTATGAGCAATTTAAATTTATACATTATTATTTTGCTTACTTAAGCAATGTTAGTTTATCTTTACTATTCATAAGGTAATCAAGTCGATAAGTGTTAAAACTAGTATCATATGTATACATTTGGTTCTAGTTAACTTAAGGAAATTACATTCTAATAGGTAATGAAATTCATCTCCTAAAATATGGCCATACTCCTTGGTTATGTTCTATATGTATATGCATGTGTCTGCCTTTTCAAAAAAGGTACTTAATGGTTCAAAGATCTAAATTTACATAACACATTACACAAGTTAGAAGGTGACATGTCTAGGTACTCTTCAAAACCATGCTCTTCTTTGTAGCAGTTTGTGCTATAAACCAATCCTTTAGGCGAGATGGCATGTAATAACACAATGCTATATTCTAGATATTACAGTTGTGAACAATCACTTTACCTGACATCATTTCAAGCATAGACGCTGCTTGGCTTAATGATGTCTTTAATATTAATAAGTAAAGAAAAAAGAAAACTGGCCATGTTGGTAGTGTCCTTAGGCAAGACACAAATAATTCCACATTGCCTCTCTCTCTTCGAGGTTGATTCCATCTGGAATGAGTCTTGAGAGCGATTAATCTAAGTTGTGATAACATGTTTCGCAATCGAGAATAAATAGATTAGTATATATATAAGAAAACTGGATGCTTTTAGAACATGATATGACACTTGATAAATGGAATGTATTTTTTGTTGTCAGTGAATAATGAACTTATTAAATTTTACCTATATCAGTGTTAGTGAATAATGAACTTATTAAATTTACCTATATCAATGTCGGTGAATAATGAACTTACTGTAGTAAGTTTTACCTATATCAATGTTGGTGAATAATAAACTGATTAAGTTTTTCCTTTATCAATGTCAGTGAATAATGAACTGATTAAGTTTTCCCTATATCAATGTTGGTGAATAATGAACTTATTAAGTTTTACCTATATCAATGTTGGTGAATAATAAACTGATTAAGTTTTTCCTTTATCAATGTCAGTGAATAATAAACTGATTAAGTTTTTCCTTTATCAATGTCAGTGAATAATGAACTGATTAAGTTTTACCTATATCAATGTTGGTGAATAATGAACTTATTAAGTTTTACCTATATCAATGTTGGTGAATAATGAACTGATTAAGTTTTCCCTATATCAATGTTGCTGAATAATGAACTGATTAAGTTTTACCTATATCAATGTTGGTGAATAATGAACTGATTAAGTTTTTCCTTTATCAATGTCAGTGAATAATGAACTTATTAAGTTTTCCCTATATCAATGTTGCTGAATAATGAACTGATTAAGTTTTACCTATATCAATGTTGGTGAATAATGAACTGATTAAGTTTTTCCTTTATCAATGTCAGTGAATAATGAACTTATTAAGTTTTACCTATATCAATGTCGCTGAATAATGAACTTACCAGATTTTACCTAATTTGATACTATTTTTAGACAATTTGTTTTTAAAAAGGATTGCAATATTCAGTGTCAGAGCAGTATATACATGTACTGTGAAGCCATGTGTGTATGTGGCAATCGTGGGACAATTCTCTCTGTGAATGAGTAGAGCCATAGGTACGGGATCGCAACAAAAATGTTTCAAAATTACCATTCTATATCAAAAAGATTTATCAAAAATTCAAGTACCTATGAAATTTTATTTTGTTAGAAATGTGCAAAAATCTTATACCCATGAATTTTGTAGATGCATTCACAGAAATGTCCTCTTTTTGTTCAATGTCACTTGCTACATGTATCTGATCTGTATGTTACAGGGACCAGTGTACTTTCCTGGCAGGACCAGCAGGTGCAGGGAACCAGTTCTAGTCACATGACCTCAACACGACACATGACAGATGGACATGGTCACATGACACAAACAGCTAAAAATAACAAGCATACTAATGGTATACCGTTTTTTTGCTCATTTAAATATCACAGTTTCATAATATATTTTACATGATCTGTATTAAGTGAAACCTATGAGTCCTTTTTTAACTGAACATGTTTTACCATTATGTCAGACTAACATGAGTAGAACCACACATCTTCAAAATATTTCCATGCATTAAATTTTTTTAGAGTAGCAGATTATCTACTAACACACTTGATGAGTAATGTCAGAAAAAAAGTCTTGACCTGTTTCTTTGTGATTCAGAGAGTATTCATCTTGCAAAACATCATGTGATGTAATGAAGGTCCGCAAGCTTGAAGTTGTACTGACTGCTAAATGTTTCATCCATATACAGCACATTACTACGCCTTATAATAAAGTTGCTTTTTGTATTTCGATCAATTTTTAAGCAACCAGGATCAGGTTGTTCGAAACTTAATCAGCGGGTTAACTAACAGTCAGTTAAAATTTGAGGTTGTGAATTGTTACATTTTGAAAGACTTAGTAAAATATTGTATTTATTACATGTAGGTCACTGAAAAAGGTAAAATCTCTTTAAAGTTAACTCAAAACAAGACACTAGTTTCCACGCAACAAATCGTGTCTTGAATCAAAAGTTTAAACAAAGGTTAACTTAACAGCCGGTTGAATTTTTAAACAAATGTTTCTGGAAATGAAAAGGGGAGGCTGGGGAAAAGAATACAGAATAAAGTACTGCCATTGAATGACCATACTTGTATTTGTTAGTATGACTGTTAATACAGGAAAAAAGGATTTATTTAAGGCTGCATGAAAAATTCTGCTTCTTCTAATGAGTGGAGAAAATTAGGTTAGATTTTAAGGAAAAATACAAAATTTTCAAAGTCATCTTTATATTTAAGATAAACTTAACATCTTTCTTACCCGTAGTTGAAACTGTTTGATTAAGCTTGCTACTACCTTGATTATGGGTAAGGGCCAACACAGTAGGGTAGACAGAATCACAAAAACTATGCCATTGATGTATGTTGGCCTAATACTGATCTTTAATCTGTGTTGGTGGCACTCTTCTTTCAGTTTTAAGTCATTTGGGTGATACAGACAACCCCCTCAGTGATGCAGTATTAAGTATTCTAACTGAAGCATTGCAAAGACAGGACCATTGGGTTTGCAGAGAAAATGTTGTCAAAGCAGCCAAGGTTCTGGTTGGGAAAGGTCTTAACAGGTAAATTGAGTGTTAACTCTTATCCCGCTAAATTTCTAGAATGGACTTGTCCACCTTCAATTTCTAAAATTGACTGGTCCATCTTCCATTTCTAAAATAGATTGTCCATCTTCCATTTTGAATAGTGCCACTGAAAGGTGTATTCAGTAAAATATTATTGACTGAAGGGACGGCAACGAGTACTTGTGTACTCGTTCTAACGTCCGAGTACTCGATTAGCAAAACAGTATTCTAGTTCTTGCAAAAAAATTGAAAAAAAAATTGAAAATGCATCATACATAAAATCATAACTTATCACTATTTAGTTCCTCCAACTAACAGCCTTAACTTGTCATTATTCTAATTTTAGATTGTTATCAAAACATGCCAGGTGATGTGCGAAAATTCTATTGTTTAGTCAAGTGTACTTCAAAATCACTTTGGTCCAAATCCCCTTGGTCCTAAAATGACATAGTAGTCATAATTCCTTCAATGGATTTTACAAGTTGAAAAGTATATATTGAATGAAAAATGTTTACCAAATGTTTTATTTGTCTCTAGTTTTGCTTCACTATAGCAAAAGATTGAAAAAAATTAAAACAATCGAAATTACAGTGTAAAATCCATTGAGGGGATTATGACTACTATGCCATTTTTGGACAAAGGGGATTGCGACCAAGGAAATTTTGAGTGTCTCCCGTTTAATCCGCTAGGTAGACCCTTAAATGCAATATACAGGTTGACAATTTGACATGCAGGTATTGTTATGATTCTATGCCGCTTATGATCATAACAAAACAATATAGACATAAGATTCATCAAAGATGATATTGGGTTGTAGTTTTCGCAGTTTGTTTAAAATAAAGTGTAAAATAGCATTGACACTATGTCACCTTTGCGTTTGTTCGATAAACTGAAAATGCGGGTCATGTAATTAGAAGTCTTAATGACAATTCATTGCTTCTCCTGTTCTAACAGATACACATTTAAACTGCAGATTTTCTGTTTCTTATCATTAACAGTTGGCTTAATACGACACAGTTGAAAGTCTTTCTATATGTGTTGATTTTAAAAACGTTATTTCCATTTACCAGGAATTTTATGTTTGTCAGAGGTGAGAAGAAATAAACAGCAAAGAAAATTGTATGGTGCCATGAAAGTATATTAGAAATACAAACAAAAGGTGATCACAATTAATCATTCTCATTTGAGTTCTTTTCTTTCTGTAGATTTGTTGAAGAGAAAGTAGACTTTTTGACATCAACAGAGATGAACATATTCTACCTCAAAACATTACGGGAAACAATATGGCCACATGGAGAGCTGTCCACAGAACAAGCTTTCCCTTACACTGATCTACAGACAGAACAAATCAAGCAGCAAGCTACACGATGTCTAGCAGAATTCTTACCAGGTTTGACAGTTCAAATCAATAAGAATCAATTTTAGAGTAAAATTTTGAGGGTGTTGAGCATGAATTACATAATTGCATGTAAAGTAAAGGATATACAGTGCAACCTCTCAGGAGCGAACACCCTTGGGAACACAGAAATGTGTTTGTTGTAGAGAGGTGTTGTTCCTTAGAGGTCGGTTCCTTTTATAACTGAAGCAACAGAAAAGAAGACATGTTACTTTTTAGGGAGGTTGTTGCCTCTAGGGAGGTGCAGTCTGGGTGTGTGGGGTGGGGGTAGGCTGTAATAGTCTTTGGACTTATTAATTAGAATTAATAACTTCATGCAAATTTGTAAACTTTTCTGTAAAAATAACTACCTCAAACGATACAACCATACATGTCAGTGATATACTGGGAACAAAACAAGTCCATTGTAGGATGAACGGGATAGTGCTCCTGCTTTCTCATTGAAAAGAGCACATACATGTAGGTTATATAGGCTGCAAATCATTGAATATTATACGTAAAGTCTTCTTAAAATATATTTGGAATTTGTAGTATCTGTGGTATTTACATGATTGTGTGTATCTTCCTGTTGAATTTATTTTGCAGACATGTTGATTTCAATTATATTCTGCACAGTTATGAATTCAAAAACGGGGTACATACCTTTATATCTTGTTTCAGGCATACTCAGAGTTGTTCTTGGAGCTGAAGAATTTGACCAAGCTTTAGAAGAGCTCATAGAAGCTTTAAAGTATGAAAAACTAAACAGGTAGTTTTATTTAAAACATTGTACAAAGTTTTCCTTTCCATTGTATGTTTAATACGATTTATTCAATTAGACAAGATGCTCTGAAAGTGATGTCCTTGCTTACAATACATGTACTTCTTAAAATTAACTGTGGAACTAATCTTCCAGAACAGTTCCATAAGGGTTTTTTGTCAGTATTCCATGAACTTTCTGTCGCAACGTATTGTCAAAAGTTTATCAGTATGATAGTTATAAAATAAATCTTACCTATACAGTGGAAATATTAATAAGTCAGATTAAACCTCGGAAAACTTGTACCCCTGCTCGAGATAAGAAATGTGATTTATTTGTTGAGTCTGTACCACCTGACACTCACTATTCTTGCTATTCTATGTAAAAGTATTTAATGAGATGCCAAAAACGGTTAAATTATATTATCTAAAAGTCGATTATGTGATGCAAAAAAATGTGTACTTTGGATGTTTTACAATTGATCTCTTAACCTTTTGGGAGCCAAAGAAAATTGGAATATTTATTGTTTAGTCCAAATTGAAAGCTTGATAAGATCATATTAGAGATATAGCAGAGAAACTGATTAACAAAGACTGTGTTGGAGCATTTAGGTTAACCATGAAGTCTGTTCTGTATTTTCAGGCATTTTTGGTACACAGTGTTTGATGTTGTATTAGAAGAGCTCTTCCCAGAGGTAAACACACAGGATCTTCAACGAAAACTGAGTGCAGTAGTTCAGCAGTAGATTTCAAGCAGAAAACTTGGCGTAGCCGTGCACTTGACATTAAAGCTGGTATTACTAGCAGCATTTAACTCTTTTTTCCCCTCTGCAAGTCCAAGACATAATAATTGTGGTTTGTTTTCCATATGGACAATTTTTTAGAAACATGTAAAAGGACAAAAAGATTTCTCTCTTGGATGGAACAGATGTGGATATCAGTTATGCATTTAAAGAAGTTTGCCAATTAGAACATGTATAAGATAAGCATGCAATATGGTAGTTATATTTTGCAAACATTTCAACATACATGTACACCATAGATGACATTGTGACGTTCCATGGTGGAGGGGTGTATTTGAGTATGTGGTGAAGAAACATTTGTGTTTGCCAAAATAGCAACATCTAGCTAATGTTCCTTTTTTCATTTGAGTCAAAATTCCAAAACCTAAGGTTAAATGTATTATTTAAAAAACATTATGAAAGAACCTGCAAAATTATTCCCAACAAGCCCCTGGTCACACAGGCATAATGTATATGTTTTGCACACTGGTGTTCATTTAGAATTTCTTAGTGTTAGAATACTCATTCAATAGTCATTCTTCCCTTCAGATCTCGTTTGCTGTTCTTTACAATATAATGAGACTCTTGCGTTTATTTGATTGACAGCACGTGCTTTCACTATATCTAGATACATTAGAAATATGATATACAGGTAGTTGTGCAACTTGCATTCAGACACTTACAGTTCATTCAGTAGAATTTTATCATTTCTGTCCGTAACATGTTTAAGAAAATGCTTAATACCAATACACTAAGATTTAAGTGTTGATCTTAAATGATACAAAACAAACAAAGATATTGGCATTCACTTTTTGATTGTGGTCCAGGAACTTGATCTCTCATTTGAAATAATCAAGCATGTTGGTAGACTAAGTTAAATTATACCCCACTAACATTAATTTTGCACAAAACACTATCTTTAGCTGAAACAATGACAAACATTTGCTTTAAACTACAGTTCATCCTTGTTTTATAGTATAAGTGTTAACACTAATTTAAAATGCATTGTCTGCTTTGTATTGTAGAGAGTCTTAATAAGCAATATACAAGTAAATTACACCTTTTGGTGTAGCAATGGAAGGACAGACCGATTCGATCATCAAGTTTGTCCCATGACACAAAACCCTAACCAAATCCATGTTAAGGTTTTGTAAGTAATGAGTCTCAGTGTCATGTCACGAGGAAACAAATGGTGTTACCCATGTCATCTGACTGGGGGCACGAAAAGGGGGGAAAATGAGTCTCCGTGTCTGGCAAAAGAAACACAAGTTCCTTTGAACCTCTGTCTGAATATTTTGTTTGAAGTATTGATACAGAACCTCTCTGAATCCAAATGAAAATAATGAGGTTAAATACTGAGTGTAAAGTATAAAAATTTAAATGTGTTTAAACTCAGGAACACAATCCCACAGATGTGTGATCAAGAGTCTTGGTGATTGACTTTTTTTTTAAAAAGAAGGGACACTAGTTTGGCCTTGTCCATCTATTTGTCTGTGTATGTTAGTTTTCTTTGAGAAAATTGTTGTTTATATTGTTTTTAGGAGTTACAGTCATTCCTTTCTATACATTCCTTTTTGCATAATATTAATATGGTGTTCACGAGTGAAATTATCTTGATACTGTATCGATACCAACAATTTTTCTGTTCATCTTATAAAGTGCTGAAAAGTCGCGATAAACGTCATCGGAAAGTATAGTAAACATGACGTTATTATAATGACTTCGTCGTGTGGTTTCCGGCATTGATTATGCTCCGTATACATGTATATTTTGAAATTAATCCAGGTAGAAAAGTTTGCTAAGTTTTAACTGACTGTACAATGAGTTTATTGGGATATAATCCATCGTTATATTTCGGTAAACCACCGTAAAACATAAAATGGTAATCGGTTATTGTATTTTAGAGTACTTTCTATAAATTTGTATCTACATAAACGCCTTCAGAAGAATCATTACTATTGAATCTTTAAAATACGAGTATGTGCTGATTTTAGGTACACATATCTACATCATCAGTTATCTAGATACTGGCATATTATCAAAAGTCAGAGCGTTTGCCTTTGAATTTTTTTTCAATTTTGAGCTAAATCTAATATGTGCTGTATTCTGTACTGACTCGTTCTTTCAAGGCTCAAGAAACGTCTTAATTATATGTTATTGTAAGATGGCTATATATAGATGTTAGCAATGACCAGCAAAAAGAAACTACAAATGTATTACCATTTCCAAGTTGTGCACATCATACAAGCTAGTATAATTCTTACAATCATACAAACCAGTGGTGTTATTTTGACGATCAGTCTGTTTAAATTTTTTAATAAAACTGGCCGCCGAAGTCGTTGCGGCAAAAGCAATCTCGGTTGATTGACAGAGGTGAGGCTTTCTTATTTGTAAATATCGAGCCTAGTTTGTTTTTAGTTTTTTTATTCGCATGGAAGTGTTTTTATTTTTGTAATGGTAATCGACGATAAAGTTTGTTATATACAAACATTTCATACAGTATTATTTTTGTTCTGGAGTAAACTCACTGAATTTGATGGTTTTCTTATACACCCTGATTTCCCCTGTGTAATCTATAGATTAACTTAAAAGTATTTTTCTTCACATCCAGTTGCTATAAAATCATTTGATTTTTACACAAGTGATGTAAATTGCTAAACAAAATTTTATCCCGTTAGAAATATGGCGGGGATCTTAATTCAACGAATTTGCTTGTTTTGCTAAATGTTAATAGAATTGAGGAAGTTTGGATTGTGCCTTTAACACCGAGAAGTAGAGTTAAGCATCCCAAATTTACATAGCGACAAGTTCCTAGTAGATGATGTGATCATTTGTGTTCCGTATCCCATTGCATTTTCAAACTTGACTTTTATCCAGTTAGTAATACATGTTTCAAGTCTTTCCTTATCATATCAGAGCTTTATTAATAGCTGCCAGTCCTCTGAAGCAAAATGTTTTGAATGAAACAGTAACAGATTCCTATACTTTCTGAATTACACCGTCAGTTTCACTACAAAATGGTCAGTCTGTTGGTTAAATGAATTTAAGTATATAAAGATTATATATATCCCTCTAAGCTGCCTTCGTCTCATTTTAGCCTTGCTATACGTATGTCACACTTGTTCGCGTCTGTGGAAACTCGAGCTCTACAGAGGTGAATGTTTGTTTTATAGGGCATGGTTCAGCTTGATTTGTAACAATGCATCGGAATTTGTTGTAGAGATGGGTTTATGTTACAGGAATACAATTTCTTAAGGAGTAGGAATATGCAAAAGCTGTAGATACGCTCATTTGTTGCGAGAAGAATGTTCTTTTTATCATATTTACAGTTTTAATATATATTTGAATCCTGCCTGTATTAGACTTTAATTAAACACAATGTATGCCAATTAGCGTGCTTCATCATTTTCTTTTTTATTATTTTAATTTCAAAAGCAGCCGAGAACAATTTATCATAAAAAACTGCATTCACATTGCATTAAGTTAACAGTTGTTGATGGAAGAGGCGTATGTATTGTACGTTTAAAATGTTTATTTAATTAGTTTAAGTATGTGTTTTTGTACTATGCATTTTTGAAAGAAACAGCAATATTTGACTAAGGATTGGGTCCTATTGTTCTAAGTGTTATAGTGTACCTGTTGAAAGTGAAAGAGCATTACCCTTCAGTCTGACCATCATAATTTCAGGAGAGACATAAAGCACTGTATTTTTATCGTTTTACTAAAAAAAGAAAATTATCAAAGTTATAACATAAACATATGAATATAAAATACATTCTAACAGGTTGAATATAGCGAAAAATATTTTTTTTATTTTATGTATAGTTTTGAATTTAATTATTTACGTACTGTCGTCGTATTTATATTTTTTTACTGAGTCTGTTGTAGTGAAGATTTGATATTCTACCTGTTTTGTAAGGGTAAATTTTTGTTCCGTTTGCATCTAAGTGAAAAAAAAGTCACTAAAAGTTATATTTTATGCTTTTAAAGATGGCGTTGTGTTTAAGCATCTAACATGACAATGATGTATGACTGTTTTGAAGGTTGATATTAATTGATTCAGAGAGGAAAATATGTTGGCATGAGTCTTTGAAGTGTAACATGTTCCTTACTTCATTGTCAAAATAATTTCTTAAATTCATTTTTAGGGAAGGCGATGGTTTTGGTAAAATGTTTGAACATGGGTGAATAATACACATAATATCATTTAAGGCTAGATATAAAGGTAAAGAGTTGGAACAGCTATGTTCAGATAATTTAGGGATACATTTACTTTGTAAGCACTGTTCTAGCATATTCGCAGAGTTTAGCCGTTACTTGTAGGTCTGAATATAAAGCAGTTTTATTTTTTCAGATATTGTTGGTAAATAGTATATATTATTTAGATCAAATATAGGGTATATTTAGTTTGTTTAGTTATGATACTAGCACTCTTAATGTTTAAATAATACCAAATTACCACAAATACAAACTCATTTAATTATTTTGCCAACAACAATGAGAAAAAGTATTTAAAATCAAACGTAGAAAAGTGCTCCATCATTTTAACTATAATATAGTATGTACAACAACCTTTCAATCGATATTTATGTATTCGAACCAACTTAAAACGAGACTGGCACTACAACAACATTTTCTGATGGGTGCAATATGTTGCTAAATAGTTTTATTTTCCTTGGATAAATCATAGCAAATAATGCTCCATTAAAATGTATGTCA
>JAUMHA010369135.1:0-13483 GCA_032359765.1 Saxidomus gigantea | reverse complement strand
AGGACTAGCTGGACAAACATCTTGCATACCGTGTCCGTCTGGGCTAACAACACATACTGTAGGATCTATATACGCAGTTCAATGTTTTGGTATGTTTGAAAACTTATCATGCAAAGGCATTAAAGATAACTGCGTTTTAGTTGTATAATTGTAGACGTTTTTGTTTCGGTTTGAGGGTGATTTTTGGGTGGTGTAATCTTTTTGGAAATCTGCGGTTTTCAACATAAAAAGCAATGAGTCATTAAGATTTAAGTGACTGTTTATAATGTTTTACAACCGAACAAGAATTGCGTGTATTACTGTCATTTGAAGTATTCGGAATAGTGTTGCACTTAACGTCACAAAAAAACACAATAACTATTACTTATTTAATGTGTCTGTAGAAACAAAAGCTAGACAGTGATCTAGAGATTTGACGCAGTTACATTATCAATTATTTTTAAATGAAATGCCAAATTATAAAACTTCAACACTTGCGTAACAATAATGTATGCAGCCTTTTAAACTGAAGTAAGTGAAACTGATAAAATCTCGAAACATTAATTCTTAAATTGCTCACTCTCAGATTTTGGTGAAAAAAAAACAAGATTCTTTGAACTGTCTAAAATGAACATGTTTTAGAATGAAGCATCAGATAAAACGCTTCAAGTATAAATTCCAATAAAGTACTTGAGTATTTTTGAAAGTATACGCTACAAAGTAATAAAGCGTTGCAAACAATTTTGAAATTTAGATATACAAATGTAAACATATTGTGTAGCGATGCAGTCAAACCAACCTCACCAACATTTGAAACAGATTGTCTCCAATTGCTATTTAGATTTTTACTTGTGTTGCTGATTTTAGCCATTACTTTTATATTTGATGTTTTAGTATATCATTGGGAGAAATTAATGATTTTTCACCAGACACTTTGAACGGCTGTCTCAAACAAAGACAGCAAAAGAAGGTTGGAGTATAATAAGAATAATTATTTCACGCATTTCAGAGCACAGGCAAGAAGGAGATAGTACAGACAATGTTTTAATTAAAGGTTGTATGCTTATAGTTGACTGTATCCCTTTGTAGTATGAAAAAGAACTGCTCCATTGATTAATCATGCATAATTTTCATGACTGCAATTGGGATTTTTATTCAGTTGTAAGTTTAAGTAAGTCAAATCAAAGTAGTTTGGCAATTTACTTTATACTTGCTTTGGACTGCATACAAAAGCATATAGAAATAAAAGAAATATCTTCTTAAATGTAGATATAAACACTTCTCCAAGTGATCTGTATCTGTAAATGATTAGTACCCATACATCGGTACATTGTATCATTGTCTCTCTAGCTTTTTGTAAAAATCAAAACAAGTATAAATAATAATTACTAAAAATAAATGACGTTTTCTAATTGTTCATCTAGGAAGCCTAATCGCAGCAATAGCCGCACCAATTTGTACTCTCGTCGTGGCCTTAGGATCGTTCCTTGTGTGTCTTTACAAATGCAGGTAAGTGAAAACATTACCAAACTCTGCAATTTGAATATGTAATGTTAAATTTTAACCAGATATTTTAAATTATGGTTATTGAAATGACAATGTTGTTGAAGGACGGGTGTCAATCTCTTTGTTGCTGGTTGAACATGTTAGATAGGATTGACCTATTTACTTGATATTTGGTATACAGAAGCTGAAAACATTCGGGGCCCCTTGTGTTAAGGTCGAGATCACTGTGGCTAAAATAGTTTGCGGCCAATTAGTTTGGATTGTGTTGGTCTTTGCTTGCAAGGAGAACTACCTTTGCATAGCATTTTAGACCCATAGAGTTAAGGTGAATGCCATTGTGGCTAAAAACAGATAAACAGTTTGAGGCAAACACATTTTAGTTTTGATAATCCGATGGTAATGAGCATTCGCATATAGGTTGCTATCATAGAAACCTACGTTTCGGATTGAATTTGGGACCGCAGGTGTCAAGGTCTAGGTCACTATGGCTAAAAAAGGAAATGTAAAAATGGTTGCCGGTCAAATACTTAATTTTGAATAGTGCATTGAAACACATGTCTGTTGGTTGCTTTCATTCAGATCAGCATGTATACTGCATTTGAAGCACATTTGGTCAAGCGCTAGGTCACTTTGGCTAAACATAGAAAATTGATTCCGGTCAATATCTTGACTTAAAAAGCTTTTTGGTTTTGAAACTTGACCTCTATGTTGCTGGCATAAAGACCTTCTTTGGGTAGCATTTGGAACCAAGGATCAAGGTGATGGTTGCTGGAAGTAGAAATGCAGTTTCCACTCTGTATTTTAGTTATGATGGCTCTATTGGGATTAACCTTGGCTTGTTTGTTGCTTATGTAAATGGACAGACATTAAAAGCAGGCTTTAGAAATCCTAGAGTATTTCTTGTATATTAATCACAATTTTTATTTGTTTGTAACTGAACACTTTTTTTAATTCATGTGTTTATTTTAGCTGTAATCTAATCTTACACTGCAATTGGAAAAGCATGAAAATCTAAACTATAAGCAATAAATCCTAGTTGTATAAACTAAAAGATTGTATTCATGCAAACGTGTGGTTCTTGCCACATGTATCGATGGGTACTGCAAACACAATAGCCAGTCACTATGGTCATTCTCTCATGCAGAATATCATTGTGAGTACATAAGCTATTCATTAATGCCCTGTAACTATCAAAACGAAAAAACAATATATCATCATTATACAACTAAATTGTGACAATACAACAATTTGACTATGATCTATGTACGTGTGGTAAAGTGTGAAACAGCCAGGGTTAACTTTAAAGGAGTGCAAAAAGGCAGGGTTTAAAAAAAACAGCTAATTACTTCTGAATAAAGAACAACTTCAACTTGTTTGGTAAATATTGACAGGTGTGAATTAAAGTAATACTTGAAGTTTAGATGTGAAGTGGCAAAATTGAGTGACATTTATTCAGTATTTCGTCGTGGAATTTCCACATTTCTTGTTATTTGTTATGGTGGTGCTGTGAAATCAAACTATGTGTTACTTTTATTGAATTATCTGTGTATGGTTCAATGGCTAAATTAATCTAGAACATGAATTGTCGCACTGGCTTTCAAAACTTAGTCGAATGACACAACCAATGGTTTGATAATCAAATGAATACGACATGTTTGAAACGCTTTCTCTGCAAAAGTGTGAGTAATTAAATTGCTTTAGTATAGGAGTAAAAAAGTATACAGACAAGTGTTTTGTTTTTTCGCAAATAATTGTGTGTCATAAACGTTCTGATAAGTTTTGTCTGACGAAATTTTCCATTTACTGAGTGTAGACTATACCTTTTATATATATACCTGTTGTTACAACAATGTACATATTTTGCAACCTATTGGTTCACTAAAAACTTGAATGTTGAATTTGTAGATTTGCTGCTACCTAGTTATAAATACTGTATAGGGCTTTAAAATTGCTGATTTCGTTTGTTGCTATTTCAGTCAACATGAACCTGAACGCGATTTGTTGAATTAGAGGATTTTACCGATATGTGAATTGTAATTTTGCGAAAGTACGTACTTGTAGCTGTTTGAAATATTGGACTTCCCTAAAGTTCCGCAAATTCAACCATAGCAGTCGATCAAATCTGAACTGAAACATCACTTACCGGTACCCCAACGATTATATTTTACATTTTACATACTAGCACAGCATTGAAATTGCTGGAAGTTTATTATGATGGAAACGTGATTTAGTGGAGATATCGGACAAATATACAAAATACAATGTATGTCTTTTATTTGTAGGTGTAACTGTTTTTGAAAACAGTTCACCGATAATCTAAATGCAATTGATAGTTTGGAATGTATACGAATACGATCTGTCTGTGAAAATGATAAATGGATTACAATTTGGGAAAGTACACGTTAAAAAGCCTCGATATTAATCTTTGCCTTCATAGCACATATCTGCGACTATAAAGAGTTACCATCTTGACAAAATTCGCTGTATATATTAGACGTGTTTGCAGCACATATACAAACTGTATCAGAGGCCTTTTTGAAATTACTAGAGTGTAAACGCATTGCAGTTCTCTTCGTTCTGGCCTCATTTGCTAGCAGGCTTTAGTCGCTAGATGTATTTCTCACTTGACGTTGTATATCCTCTCTTAATCTTAGAGACCGATCTTTGACCTTAACCTGTAACAAATACACCTCATTGCAAGAAAGAGTAAACAATACACAAAAATGTATTAAAAAACGAATCTGGTTTAATGTTGTATCTTGTGTTTAAAGGTTTTGAAGTTTTTTTGTTTTTGTTTTTTTGAGACACTGCTTCATTAGCCAGCTGAATGGCTTTACCCTAACTAACTTGTATATATATGAAATAAGTAGCACATATTCAACTGAGTATGGTTTCCATCAACGGGAATTATCACTACTAGCAACCCAAATGTCTTTATTATCAAAATACCATCTTATTCGAAAAAACTGGCGCTGTTTGCCCAGGAGCAAGCCTAGCCTACTGTCTTACTGACAACATAATAAATACACAGTTGTCCCATATAATGTACTAGAATAAACATCATTTCACTTTGAATGATTTTCCTTAGATGTGTGCATGCATAAGCAAAGTTTCCCATATATACATAATGAACATGAAAATTTTAAAAGACGAATTTGGCCATCACATCATTAATTTGACCAATTAATTACTCTTTACTTAATAATCATAATTCTGTGTCGGAGAAGAATTTAAAAAAAACTTGAAGTGAAAGCCTGGCAGATTAAAATACATTGTGACAAAATGGGATGTGTATATTATGTATTTAACTTCAAAAAGAATACTTGGGGTGAGCTAGATTGGTCTTTTCTCTGACCAATTTCTTTTCATGCAATGCGGTGACAGAGTAAATTTTACCCTGCACAATTTATCAATTGTTAACTAAGGGAGACAACTTGTGAAAAATATCTCGACCACATCTGTCATAACTATACCCTCCCATAATTTAGCCTAACCTTTAGTGATAGGCATAACTAAATTTGCGTAATGAGTTTCAAATGTATTATACAAATGCAAGTAAAATATCCCTAACCTCAAATACGGACATCACAGGTGTTGAAATATATTTTAGACTGTCATTAATAAAGGAATGAGATGCCAATTGGATAGTCACTGGCTAAACTGTCAAAACAAACCGAGCTGATAATGAAGTCACTAGTTAAGTGTAAAACTGTCAAAATCCTTTGTTAGTGAAGACTTGTACTGTGCGTACACACCCAATACAGTGAAGACACTTAATTGTATATGCAGTAACGTTTTATGCATTCCTACATTGTTTGCTCCTCGAAACATACATGTATTACTTGGAAAACAGATAAAAGAACCAGTAGAATAGACGCATTCATTGTGTTACATGTAGGATACATGGATTTAACTAAAACTAACACAATTTAATAAAGAATTTTATTATATTAACTATACCGACACTTGTTTGATGTTGTAAAATGAATGGAGTGTTTAATGTGATGGTACGAGTATTATTACTTCTTTGATACTAAGAGTGCATGTAACTTCCCTTAGTTTCACGTTACATGAAAACATGTTTTCAATAAGATCTTGTACTTCATTTACTAACGTAAATCGCGATTTTGGAATTCACCGATTATTACAGTCAGTTAATATGGCGACAGTAAACACGATTGAAACCCTATGTATAGTAGTCCTTTGGTATTTTCGTTATTCATGTTTGCACCTGAAACTGTTTGTTGAAATTAATATCTTATATTAAGATTGTCTTTTCATTTTTTGCAAATCATATTCTGGTTATTTTTTCTTGTACAGATTTTGAGGGTAGACATGCATTTTGTTAAATATTTTGCATGTTATTTGTTTATTAAAAATTGACTTTGTGGATTTGCTTCTGCCTATGAAAAGGACCCTTGGTTTTCTCTGCGATCTTTATGTATAAGAAGATTACAGTTTTCATTTTTAGTAAAGAATGTGTTCTGATACATTTTCTGCCTAATAAACTGCAGCGGTGTAATGGGATATCCTTGACGCAAACCTGGCTTTACATCTATTAATATATAATGTATAGTTAATAGAAAACTTACTATTTTTAACACATTTAGTGTTTGTATATCTTGTATACACATGTGGTGTATTGCACTGTATCAAAAACTAGTCTTAAATCCATGTAATATACATTGTAATGGGGATATCGTGTCTTGTTATTGTCTATACTATTGTTTTATTGTGTAAATATTCATTGAGTTTATGAAACTTGAAGAGGGCTGACTTTTAATAATGTCATATCTTAAGAAACGACACGTTCCGAATATTTTCCTCAAGTTCAATTTATTTGTTATTTAAAAGACTCCAGTCTTAATCTCAGATTACAAAGGAACAAAAGATATGTAAAGGTTATTGATTTAAACAATTTTTTGTCATTTTTGTCAATTACAATGTCACTAATTTGGAAATTAATTGATTATTTTCGTTCCCAAAGGATTAACTTCCTTACGAAGGTCCATCACTAAGTTTTGTAACTTCAACTTCACAAATGTATTCATATTATTCATGTTGTAGATGTATGACGGTGTGTTTAGTGGTCTTTTGATGCGTCAAGTGTGGTACGCTGTGTGTTGTTTGTTTGCCATATTCCGCTGTCAGCCTACACTACAGGCTAGATTAGGCAAAAGAGTGCATACGTCTTCTTAGCCAGTACATAGCCTCTCTATAGACAAGTCTTATGGAGTGACTCCTAGTAGGCGGCACATGGGAGTTGAGCACCTTGCGACCTCAAGCTGAAACCCTTAGCACTCGGAGGTGCTCTGCTACCTGACGTGCATGCCAGATCCACCGTTGCTGCTTATTAATATATTTCTAAATACTTGTTAAATACTTTCAGCTATGGCTTGAATAAAATCCCATGCTATAAGCAAATCGTCTCACTGCCTTGTTTATGTTATGGATACCAAAACGCTATGGCAACACACCCTGATAGAAAGATCGGACTGGAGACCCGTAGACGGTGTTTTGTCAAACTCAGCCAAGAGTACGGCAACTCCTGCATTATGATTCATCTTAACAAGGACGTACCCTAGATAAAAACACTGGTAAATGTTAGCCATGTTATCACACGACGGACAGACATATATAATGTATGGGTCACCAAAGCCATATTTTGTGCAGAGTGTTGGACTGACGATAGATAAATAATTGTCAAGTTTTTCATCAAAATCAAGACCTAACAAAGTCAACGAGGCTTTAAAGTGCCTAGTTAAAGAGCGGAGATTTATTAAACCTTCAGATTTATGAGGGCAGTCTTAAGGAAGAATGGGCAAGCCTACAAGACCAGTTGTACAGCACAACGCTTGAACATCTGATACCAACAGTCCGGGAACACTAGGGCTAGTTCGATTAAAATGATGTTAAGATCCAAAAATCCATAAAGAGCAGCCCATGCTCTATACTGGCCATCACGGTGATTTGAATGATGCAACAAAGAAAGCAGTATTAATAAAGAACCTTTTTATGTTCCATAAGAAACTAGGCTTGTATAATACAAGCTGATACAATATAGCAAAATGCCAACAAGCATGACTTGAAGCGGTACTATGTGTACGGTCTACACTCATCAAAAACATTTTCAGTGCGGAAGAATCGACACTTCTAAATGAGAGAAAGCACATTTTCCAAAAACTAAACAAACGTTTCGATACATTTCTGATCCGGTCTTCCAATAACAACAAGGTTCCATTCTCCCAGCTGCCTAGGTAGCAACTAATTCTGTACTAGACAACCCTCCCTCTTACATCAAAAAAGCAAAGGCCGTAGAGCAACTGTCCTGTGGCAAAGCCCCTTGATCAGACGTCATTCCAAAAGACAATCTACTAATATGGAGCACCACTTTCTCTAACGAACCTTAAGCCTTAAGGGATTTGTAAGGAGTACTTTACGTAACCTTTTCCGGCTATCTCAAAGGTCTCTTAAATTAAGGTCATTATTAAATTGTCTAGTCACTTAAAACCACTCAACGACCTCTTAGAATGAAAAAAAATTTGGACAAACCCACATTCTGGAACTATTTTATTTTCACTTCTTAAAGCTTTGTGTGAACAGTAGCTCAGTATGTATTTTTTGTCTGTATGATTTATTCTTCAGTACTTAGTATGAATGTGACGGAAAGAAATTGAAGTAAATTTACAAGAAAGTATTAAGACTTCCAAATTGAAGTGTTCCGTTTAGTCAGTCCCTCTGCACATAAAGTAAACGTTATCGGTCTAGTTCTTACATGTAGTCACATCACTCGTTCGATTAAATTCGGAATTCCATTAGACTATGCAATATGAAGACTTAACTAAAGTTATACTGAAAACGTTTTAAGTTCCATTAGATACACATTAGCGCATGATTAATTTTTTAAATACCATAATGATAGTTTTGTGTTCTATTTAAACAATTATGATATATATGTATATGTCTTTCATAGTTCTGTTGTTTTGCAACAGAAATTGTTCTAAAATACTAAATTGTTTCTTATTTTTTGCAATGTCATTACTGCGCTATATATTCGTAGCATACACGTTCACTTAAAAAAGTAATGCTTTTCGAACAAACTGAGATTAATTCGGCGGTAAGAAATCTCTCTTGATAAAATTAGAACCACATGTCTTGTTACACATAAAGCAGTGACGGGACTTTAAAAATAAACTATTAACATACAAACATTTGGATAAAATGCTATAACTTTTAAATCAAATGCGCTTGTACATTCAATATTTGTATGGAACATCATAAACTTCAGTGGTATACATATAAACTGAATATCTTTTCCATGTATGTCTGGAGTTAAAAACTGTTGGGTTACACATAACCATCATTGACCTTTATTATCACTTAATGTATTTCATATCAAGGCCCAGTCTGTACGTTGGCAGTAGCTTGCTTTCATTTCGTCATGCAGTAACGTGAACCTAGCTATCGCATTCCTACTCGACCCCTGCTTTGTCTCCTAGCTTAAGGCGAAGCCGGCCAGCGTCGCCAAATTCAAGGTCTCTGCAAAATCATGAATCATTTTATGTAATTTCCTCCGAATTCGTTTCATGTTGTCTGTTATAGAAAAACACAAAACTAACAGTTCAAGCCACTATAATACGTATCTATGCATATAGTTTTAGTAATAGTGTATGTCATTCTGTCAACCATATCATTGTAAGTGTAGAAAACATGTATGTAGTGCTATTGTGTAAAGGTAAAGTGACAAAATGAATAAATGCTTCTAACAATTACTTAACTTTCACGATTTATTAATGATAAAGATAAACAGTAACAATGAGCATATACTTATAGTGGTATCATCTGTGAACATATTTTTTTATAGTGGCCATGTAAATCAATAAACATAAAAGATTACTTTCGTTCAATAACAGCGTGGAAAACCCCTAGTATACCTTGAATTCTTAACACTATGCTGTACATTGTGATAATGAATTCAATTTTGTATAAAATTTAGTTTTAATTGTGCTCTTATTATAAAACTTCTTCATTGTAAGGTATTTGGTAGACTCCAATACAATATTAAAAATAATTATCCATCGACGAATCGGAGGGATATTAATATGACGTTGTCCGTCCATCTTTCAGTCCGGCCGGCCGTACGTCTGGTACCATATTTAAGACATGGTTATGGCTATTTGAATTAAGCACGGTGATTTTGTAGGTGTGCCAACTACTGTAGGGAAACGCGGCCTGTCAAGTTTACGTAGGATTGTTCTGAAACGTTACGACTCGTTTAAATATTCCAATACAATTCAAGGAAATCTAAACGTCCTGTTTACGACAATATAATTTCATTTTGTGCAAATCATTATCTTAGAGGTGTTTATTGAAAGTCACAAAATTACTACAATCCATTTGAAAACAAATGGTGGCGTTTGGCTAGTTGCCCTATATAACTTACATAGCATTTACAATTTAGCAATTTGTTATATCATATTCAGTCTGATATTTATAAGATAATGATTTCTCTTTCAGGAATTCCCCCCAAAAAAAAGAAATCCATGAAACAAACAGGTACACTTTACTTTAGTCATCATATTCAAATAGTTCAATGAAATTCTTAATTCTCTTTCACTTAATAAGCATATAATTTTTTTTATAAGTTTAACTATGTAGTATAACATGTATCTTATACAAGTATAATTACAAACAGAATAAATGCCCTTACAACTTTTTTCATGATTTGTGAATGAAAACTATATCGACAAAAGTAACAACGGATATGTACAGTAGTAGGAACGTAACAGTTGTCACACGGAGTACATGATACACGCACGATGTACACACGATACCAGCACGTTACACGTTCGGTAAAAAAGCGATAAGCGATTCAGAACGATACACGATATACAAGATGTACGGAGCGCGCGCTACACGCAACGGGATAAACGGAGTACACGTTATACGATCACTTTGGACTTTTACATTTTATCTTAATTTAGTCTGTTTTTTACCAAATCTTATATTTTTGTTTAACTGTTTCATATTCACATGTATTTTTCTGTAACAATTAGTGGTCGTAAGGCAGACCGAAAGAATGAGATCAATTAGAAGCTTCGCACCTTCACAATAGAAAGATTACATCAATAAGATACCAATTTTCATATCACAGTATGTGTCATATTTGAACATCTGTCGGATCCCGAGGTGTGAGAAAATGGGCCTAATAAAAGTCAACAACACGTTTTACATGAAAGACACTGCATAATTTTAACACATAAGCTGGAATCTTGTATATATATTTTGATGGGTATTAAGTGGGTGGGGTAAATTGACATTGAAGAAAAAAGCTTGAATCAAGCTTTAGGAACCGGGTTTTTAGTGTTATTTTATTGTATTGATATTTGCGATGATTATACGACCCTAATGTTGACCAATGATTTAATAGAAAAAAAAATTGAACAATTTTCAGGTTTTATTTCTGTCGGCCGAAAATGAAAATTGTCCCTCTTGAAATCTTGTAAGTGCCCTGTGCAACTGGACTTCAACTTTCTCAAATAAATCAAAATTAAATGCAACATACCCATATTTTCATCAATTTTAAAGTGTCTTGAGTATCTATATACCAGTTTGTTTTGAATCAATGGTTCAATATCATTGAAGAACAGACAATGCACTGAGATCACTCTTCTATAAACTACAATAATTAATTAGGGTAATTTTATGAAAACTAATAATGTAATTATTGTACAATAGTATTTTCCTTTAGACAGTAAAAGTAACATCTTACCATCCATTAGTGTACAACTTGACCCTCAGTCTTTGATTTTAAGGAAGTTTTTTCACGAATCATCACAGCCCTACATGTGTAAATGTTATAAGATGAGTGCAAAGGATATCACAGAAAAAACAAAATTTACAGTCTAGTTTTAAGAATATGATACAAAATGAAATATAAATTTATTTCATTGCATAAACAACACAGCACAACAATTACGGAGCAATGTAAATAAATGTCTTTCCACTCCTAAATAACTGTAGATATGGGTATTCCCCATGGGCGTCCTCGCGATTTAAAGTAAATATAAACATGTATATCTGCGTTTAGCTGGGCGAACAATTTCAAACCGAAAGTAAGATACTAACCATGTGCTGCAAATTCGTGGTCAGTTTCCACGTTTGATTCATTTTTAGGCGATTCCGCCCGTCCATGTATCATCAAACATTCTAACAACGTGTCGAGACTGTGCATATTTACGTTACTTTTCCTTTCTCCTCTCCTTAGCAAGTTATTTTCATGCAGCGACTTCCGCGACAATTCTCTTGTCCGACATGTTTGTTAGGTTAAAAAAAGGTTTTGTTATCACGTGACATTAGCTAATTTGCATTTAGAGAATGTTACATCCAGTTAGTGATACCGTTGGGGTTTTCCAGCGGTCTCTGACAGCGGAAAGGTTTATTAAGGGTCTGGAGTTTTGGAAAAGTGGTTTGAAGAGTATCTCTAACACATACATGAAAATCGTTTTTACGTTAAATTTATTGCAAGTGAAACAGGGATTTTATATACAGGTATTATATCCGAATAAGAAAATTTACTATCAATATAATGTTTAGCTGAGATTGATTTTGTTTGGGAAATACAAGAAATGTATCTTTTCTAATATTTTGGTTTCATTTAAGATAGCTCGCGGGTTTTCCCAATGATGAGTCATTTTTTAGAAGTTAACGTAGACTACAGAAGATGTGTTTCTCATTACTATGAGTATTGGCTTTCATTGAAAATTTAGGGTCAGTGATATAATTCTTTGGAAGCTGGTTGAAAAGCGCCCTCTAGCGCAGGCGTATATCTTTCGTCGATTTTCGTGACATTTTAGTTGTATTTGCGTCTACTTTCATAATAAAATTATATCCTTTTTGTGAAATCCATATCAATCGTTTATTTATCCGAAATTACCAAGAATATTATATTGTGTGGCTTTTAACAATTAATAATGCGGAACGAATGCTGTATGGGTGGCATTTTACGAAGCAAATTTAACTGTGACACATTTAGCCTCAATTATGAAAAACTGGCGCAATGTTAAGAGAAAACAAAAACGCAATGGAATTTGCAAACAATTTAAAACCGTTTTTTTTTATAAACTTCTCGAGCCACTGAAATTGTTTTAGGCATTGTTGTCCTGTGCACATCTAAGCGTCCAATCCTGAAGTGCAGAGTGTATTTTACGCCACAGTTTCTCATGTTTTTCCAACTTCAAAAAAGTTTGATTGCCTTAAAAGTAAGCCAGTGACCCTTTATTTTGATTTAAAAAAAACGGGTCTAAATTGCGCGTTTTTAATTCTCACGGGCCGTTTTTTCCATTGCACAACTAAGGCTAGATGAGTCAAATTTGCAGATATTTTAACCTCAACAATCGCCACCCCTATTTGATTCGCTTATTCTAATATCAGCATATTCTAATATTAACAAAATACAGTATTCTTGGTTTTTTTAGGTCGGATATGGAAGTGATTCAACATGGCTTTCATGACAATTGTATAATTTTATTATTTAAAACAGACAGAAACAAGAGCTGTCACTCATAAGACATATGCCCCCGAAGTGGTGCCTCACATTATGTGACCTTGACGTTTATCTAAATGTGCTGAACATTTGTGCCAATTAATTCTAAAATCCTTCATTGTTCATAGTATCATCAACCAACAATCAATCAAAACTGTTTATTACACCTTATTAGTCATTTCAGAGTTGGTTGTGGCGTTACTTTCCACATCGTGATTATTATTATCTTGTACAGTACTGCCAACGGTAAGTTGTACAACCGAACCGCAACCGGAACCACTTAGAACCGCTACCGGACCGGGAACGAACCGGGAACAGACAGGACCGGACTGGACGGTTATAAACCGTTAGATTCCATTGTAACCGTTCACCGCATTTAAAAATAGCATTTACCAACTGAAACGAAGCGTTACTATGACCGTTGCCATCACGTGGTTATAAGCGTGAGAATTC
>JAUMHA010369124.1:0-10109 GCA_032359765.1 Saxidomus gigantea | reverse complement strand
CAGTAATGAATCGTTTTACCAAGCATGTACATCTCCGCAAAAACTGCTGAGTTCATTTTATACTATTTCATTCGTTATCGTAGTTTGGGGCGAGCGAGAAAGACTTTAGGTACGCCTGCACCGAGGCAACATACCAAGTTGTTTATTGGCTTTATTGTTTATCCATTCAAAAAAAATTGTTTCGAGTAATTCTGGTAATTCTTTAAAAAAATCCCAAAACGAATTTGACTTATGAATTATACTGCCTGATTGAAATAATATTTCCGTTAGCTGACATAAAGAGAAAGACAAATGGGCAGTGTCTTTGACTGACTAATTTGTTTGAGTCTTATCAAAAAGGCTCGACATCATCCAAAACGTGAATTGTCTTCTACTTCTGCCTACCTGCTTTAACTTGAGGCTCGGGTTCTGCCTCTTGGTCTTGGGCGCCATTAATATTTTCTCAAATATTGAGTGAGAGTCAAGGCTATGATCAATGAGATCTTAAGGCAGGGCTATTCTGTCAGATCCTGCTACAAGATGTCTACGAAAACAAAGTGAACACATCTGACTTACCCTTCAAAGTACAACATTATTTTAAGAAAGACATTTTTTATAATCTATTTATACTACTTGAAGAATTTGCATTGTCAACGTTATGGCAAACATTTATTAATCTGTATCGTACAAGACTTAGAGCGGATCAGTGGTCCAGTGAATAACGCACTGGGCGTGTAATTCTTGACCCGCAGGTTTGATACCCCACTTCTCCACTAACATTATTAATGGTTTTTCGGATGAAACCGAGGTCCGATGCATCGTTGCTGCACACCGGGCATGTTAAAGAACCAGACGGTGTCTGTTCTGTATATTAAACTATCCCCCGAAAATTTGAATAACTAAACTCTTCTGTGGGCGTTGGACATAGAAATTATCGGGTACCAACGATAAAATTCAAAAATACATACATTTTAACTGAATAAACAGAAAAACATTTGTCTCTCCAAGTCAAAATTGATATTCTATCCTATCTGCGAAGTATATCTGAATTCATATCTTTCAATAAGATAATAAATTTAGTATAACTAATTATATACATTTTTTCAAAAGCATCTACTTTGTTTTCAGTATAGTTCTTGAGCTTAACTCAGTATTAAAATGTTGATGATTTTGTAATATAATTTCAATGACCACACTGTCAGATATAGTGATTAAAGAATCTATAAATGAAGGTGATAGGCGGTGGATGAAGACATAGTCCTCGTTATAGCATTTGCAGCTTCAAAAAAGTCATAGTCTACCTTTATCAAGATTGTTGGTTTCCGCTTCATCTCGCTACAGTTTAACATGTGTGTGATAAACACTATGAAATGGGTGGTAATATCAGTTATTAGGTTTTGATAGTTTCTTGGCAATTTGGGCTATAATAACATTGTCATTGTTCCTATTAAAGGGAGCAGTGTATTTCATTTTTTCTTATATATAAAGTAGCAATGTAAGTATTATTAGTAATTTTATTATGGATAGTTGCTTCCTTGTTATCTTTATATATATGTATCCTGTAAAGAAGCACTTTTAGACTAAAAAGAGATGGTTTTCTTTGGTACTCAATTAATAAACAATACCAATCGGTAAAAATGTCCTTTACTTATAATGAGATACCTTGTATAATTCACGACAGTGTGTTAAGACATATCCAGTAAACGAAATATAAACTGTTGTTATGCGCTATTATAATGCATTCTCATACTTGTACATCAGTGTTTTGCCAAGCTTTCGTGAGATGATATAATTAATGCCCTGGATGACGAGAATGCTAAAATGATATCAATCTTAAATGGTGGTACATAGTTATTTTAACAATGAGAAAAAAAAAATTAAACCAAATGAAAACCTTATTATTCGTGTTGTTATCCCTTTCTTATACGACATAATTATCAGGATTTACTTCATATATGTACAACGTCCGTTCAAATACCAACACTAATACGGACCTTACATATTGTACTCGAAAGTCTCAGCCTGTTTTGGACCAAACACTTTCAGAAATATTAGAACTTTTCAATCTCACTGTCGAGAATCATTCTTATTCACACATGCAAAATTATAGATCAACAAAACAATATTTGAAACATCAATCTAGGTAATGTGGCTAATTTATTTGAATGATTCTTTGATAAAAGTTTGTTTACAGTGGGGAGCGCTGTTCCCGTCACATGTTTTGTTTAACCGAAACACCAAAAAAAAAAAACGTTCACGATTTAATTGCACCGACATCAGCAAAACGCGTAGAATACAAACATGTAAATAGTATTGCGTAGAGTCATATAACATACGCACGGGAAGCTGACTTTCTTAAATACGTATCAAACTGGGAATGTATCAGGGTAGTACATTGCAGCCAAGACTGATTGACAACCTTATATAAACGATGTATGACAGTATTGGATATTTAACGTAGCACTGTTCTAAGGATGGTTATAATCTAATGTTTCAATTTAACTTGATAACGCAATAAATAGGAAATTGTTTTAATAAAGGAGTTTTAATGCATTAAGATAAAGAAAGATCTTTTGATTTCAATTTTTGTATCTATAAAATATCTTTAAATTGATCTTTATGTTTGCTGCAAAATAGCCTGACCGGGCAATGAACCAATTTCCTGATATAAGAAGTGTTTGGCCGACCACGAACCGTTCTTAGTTTGTCGATTAAAACCCCAATCAATAAAACACTTGCTAATGCCACCTTGCATAATTTGTGACCTAAAACATTCAAATAGAATTGTACAGTGTATGGTCATCCTGGCTAGTCTACCTATCATATTATGTTTCTAGTTAACGAAGTATTGCACGGATGAGATATTTGCTTTATGATTTAAATCGTTAGTACTATCCTTCTGAAATATTAAAAATAGCTCTTGTCGCACATTCAGTCACGTTTTGCTAATCACTTGACCGACAAAACGAAATTGTTTTTTTTAATTGATTACGTCGTGGATGTCGTGATACGGTGGATCAATCTTATCAGTAAGTACACAGTATAACCTGTTGTATTTTAAACTGTTTCCGTCTTCAGTCGGCAAATATTGCGATAAAATACTTTAAACTGATAAATTTTCCTGGTTCGTTATTGCTTTCTAGGTGAGCAATTAAACAGACGTGTTGTCACGAAAAAGCTTCATCAGAAAAAAAATATTTGTGTAGACGTATAGATTCTATTTTTGTGTTAACAAATTGTTAGCAGCCAAAATGACTTCTTGATTACAACAGTCAGACCGATTAAATGCCAGAGAGGGGATAAAATGAAGGTATTTCAAATAGCATTTCCCGAGTGGTCTCCGTTGTTAATGATCTAGAAATATCATTTTAATGACCCGGATGAATCCAATACTTGAATAGCTGGGTGGACATGTGATGAAGCGTTTCAGAAAGGAAATATATACAAGGTTATTTGGTTGAATGTAGTACTTATCAGGTATGAGTAAGTGCATATACACCAAACAAATACAGTCGAGTCTCAAATATTTGTAGGATGTACGGATTATCAAAACCATTAATTTCATAATTTAGCCACTTATATTTGGGTTCCAAATTAGAAATCAATTTAAAACTGTGTTGCAATCCTTTTTTCTTTGTATAGAAATCATTATCCAGGATAAAATGTCATATCAAGACAGATACATTGTTACAGACAAAACAACTCCTAAATTAGACTGTGGCAATATCAAACCTGATTATATTTAACATCTGTAACAAAGCTACATGTATATGATGCACAACGCGACAAAATGGCCATTAGGGACAACAATCATTATGGAAATATAAGGAACCCTTTCCTCTTTTTTGTGTTATCCCTGGTATTGGTGGACATTACATGGCTCATATATTTACATTTGTCATATATTTATGCCAGGTCATACTTCCATTCTGCTTAATATTTTGATTATTGTTATATATATTGCTACAGTTTAAATCGAGATATCAAAACAAAGAGCACTTATAATTATTATGAATACTATCGAACATTTTGTTCATGAACATTAATTAGGCGAAAATTTTACGACCATAAAAACAATAAACGAGAACAGCTTCTGCTACTTATTTCTGAATTGTGATACAGATGTACTTAGATCACTTTGATTTTCAAGTTATCAAACAATATCCTCTTATCACATACATGAACATGTAGCAATATTATTTCAAACCAATTAAGCAAATGGAATTTGTTCATATTTTATTGCGTAAATCACGATTTACATATTATCAGTATCATTGCTAGAAGAAAAAAAAACGTTTAGCTGAGGGTAGATTGTATGACTGAATATAAAAATAACAAATTTCAGTAGTTACACTGCACATAGTAAAATAAAGAGGCACGCTCTAAAACTAGGTGCAATTAAAAGAAACTATAAATTTTACGTAAATTTGAAGAATTGCCAACAGTTTCAGCTAAAATTTGTATTTGAAACCGAAACAAATAGTAACATTATAAGCGCTGTAGACCTGTAGTTTGGTCAAATTGGCATTTTGCTATGTATGTTTTTCCTTAAAAATACATTTTAATTTATTCTATACTTTTATTTACGTTAAGTAAGCCCGTTTAGCCATTTGATAAAATAATTAACTAGTTGTAGGGTATGCCGCTTTAATGTTCATAAGATTTTCCATATAATTTTGAACACTCACCTTTGTGTTTGGCCATGCAGTGTTATAATTGCAGTGTCAGTTGAAGTTGGGGTTTAAACTTGTGAAAAATGTGACGCACATCCTTTTTAAACGGTATTAAAGGGACAGTCCCTATAACTGGTGTCAACTTAAATAACTTAAAACACATAAACAATAGAAAATTTGCAAGAATACAAATGTTACTGCTTTACCTGAAAACTTAAGCTATACATTCCAGACAGTATCGGTAAAATCAGCATTTAAAATATTTTGCGGTACCGTAAACCATTCAATACTCTATGTTAAGTTGTTGTACAATATAAGGGTGGATGCGATTTATTACAGATGGTCTATATGGTGATTATTTGTGCTCAAATGGAGCATTTTTCGTTGTTCTTTAAAAATGTATTTAATTTTTTTTTTGCGTTCATTGAACACATCATTTATGTTTCGGGGAAATAATAAGCATGATGTAGGGATAGTCTCCTTAAGGTATTATGTAAATCAACTATTATAAAAACCATATAACTATTAATCAATTAAATAAAGTTTTTTTTGTATTACTTGTACACTTGTATGACTTAATTAATACTGTAAAATGTGTAATATAAGCGGTGATTAAATTATCGATATTTTCGATTTTCGATCGGATACTTTAAAACGTTCGGAAAAAATTCATTTCACATAGATAACCTACATGATAAGTCTCCTTCCCGACCAAGTCTATCTAAAGTCTAATATAGAAATTAAAGACGCGTCACAATAAGCAAATCTGCAGTACTATAAACAACGTTTCAACGACATTCTTTGTAATACGATTCATTATTAAAATATAAACTATCTTCCTCTGGTTTTATAAAGTGAACGATAAGGATGTGATCGACCAGGATTAAGTTGTCAAACAGAGGTGATAGATAGAGAATATAAGGTTATTGTATTTTCATAACTAAGGTGATATTGGCCTAAGGCTTCCATGTCGATAATATCAACTGTTATCAAAAGACAGTAACCTTGTATTCTATTTATTTTGCAACTGCTTTCAAATTTTAAATGATTTGTTTTATGTCATCAGAGGTAAATGCTATGCTTCTATAGAGACGTATAAAAGAATAATATTTGAACATTGAAATAATTGATTGAATTACCGTTACAGCCTAGTTAACTACTGTAAAACTGAGTTTAATGTCTAGAACTATTGAGACAAATTTTAACTTTTAAAGGGGATGGAGCTTAAAGGTTGATATCTGGACAATGTCATTATATAAGAAATCGCAATTTCGAACAATATTAGACCGGTGTTTTCGTGTTTACTTATGGCAGTTGTATATTGAATGTTTTGGCCAGAGTAAATGCTGTGGAATTTCTTGTCAGTAAAATATTGTTCGGAGAAAACTACACAAAAAAACAACACAAAGTAAAGCAATAGGTTGAAGCCATGGTTACTGCCTTGAAACGGCCAATTAACCAACATATTCGCAACTGGATTTTGAAAGAGCTTTATCTTCGGTCTTTGTCCGTTTGCTTTGACACTCGCTAAGATAAATAGAATTGATTTAGCTGTACCATTTCTGTTTCTTGCATACGGTTTTCTGCATCGACGCATTCTACCAGCATTCTGGCCACATCATTTTCTCTGCACAATTGTACGTTGATTTATTCGACTTTCGAGATACTTTCCAGCAGCTGTTTTAATATCTAGTCTTGACTTAATTGGTTTGCAATTTCCTTTTCAGTGGCGTTTTCGCATGATAAATCCCTTTCAACTATTACCAGTTTCATTTATCACGGCAAAAAACTAATTCCAAATTGTGATTTTCGATCACAATCAAGTTCTGGGTTTATAGGAAAAGTTTGAGTAGGTAATATAACAAGTTAATCGCCGCGTTAACAAAGTATTTATGATTGAGATACTATTGTGACTGCATTAATAGTAATTAATCGTTTAATTTATACGGTCTGCATTACCTTTAAAAGTATTCGATCGTCTGATGATAGTATACATGTATGATCGTGAAAAGTTTCTCAGCATGACATTATTTATACAATAGGAACAGCTAACAATATGGAAATCTGGAAAAACTGGTTATCATTCTTATAAAAATTATTAATACCTGTACCTGATCGACGGAGGTTATGTTATTTAAAATACATGTAATTGCTTTTCGAAAAAGACAATTTCCCTATCTGCTTGCTTGTGACTCTGAATTTTACTATTTATTCCGTTGTGCCAGCTTTGTGATTTGGCGGACTTTGTGTCTGGTCGATTTTAATATCCTGGCGAAGGCGGCCATGCGGCAGCCAGAGTATGCAATCGGAAAACTTGTCTTGACAGAATCAAAACCGAGCTGAACTTTGCATATTATTCATTGTCAAGATTAAAATGCTTGAAAACCATTGGAAATAAACTATACACTATAAGTAATACCAATATCTATATATTATTCATAGTCTTCTCTTGTAGTGACGCACTTGCAATCAAAACGTTATAGACATAAAGATAAAAGCTTAATATCATAATTGAAATGAGATAAAATGCGATGTTCTTTACTGTAAATCGAGTAATATTCGCGATAATTTCATTTTTGCTGTTTTCGCGAATTTCCTACTTCGCTTAATATTTAAAAATCTTGCAAACGATTCATTTCACGTAAATGTGTATCAGAGAGTTCTCCATTCGCGAAATTGCTGTCTGTTCACATATCGCGAAATTTTCCTCTTACGAATATTACCAAATATACAGTACATGAATTTCATTGTGAATTGTTGAATGATCAGAGGAAAGACCAAATTCAAGTACTACATGTATCTGGAGTTCCGCTCAATAGATAACCTGAGTTTTGTGTTATATCTTATATAATGACATTACCAAAACCGAACGTCACACTGTGTTGTAAGTGACTATTATACATATAACACGTACTTTATTTAGACAAATAACTAGTACCTCAAAAACCAGCGTGATGTGATTGTTCTATTATGTTTAATATGACTTTTGAGACTTGTTCTTCCTGACATAAATGAACAACTTTAATAAGCAGGACATTTTAAATGGGCAGCATATCGTAGGTTTATCGATTTTCTTGACGACAAAACACGTGGATCTCATGCATGCTTTATATGTATTGTAGGAATAGTTTTAATACAGTAGTATAGGGTATTTGCAATGAAACAAATCAGGTAAAGAAATGTTAGCTAGAACAATCACGTTGTTAACCGGGAGGTACATAATTTTTCTCACAAACAGTGCTTTATCTATTATGTAGCTTAATTTACACAAAAGAAACGACTTGCTTATTTTGCGTTTACTCAAGAAAAATCGGTATATAATCAATCCGTTTCTCGATGAAGACCTGATATGTTTACTCTTGTCATAACACAATAGATATGTTTTTTCACAGTGCTGGGTTTGTTTTGTTTTGTGTCTTTTATCATGAAAGAAAATACTGACTATACTCAATATACTATTTTAAACTACTCCCTGTTCAGTCACGTGTAGGTATCCATGATGCGTTTATCTGTTTGGCAGTTTAAACTTATATCAAAATAATATCATGACCACCTGATATTGGAATCCTTACAATGTTATTAGAGTCTTTTGTTTTGTAATATTTTACAAAAAATGACTAGTGAATATCCATACATAACAATGTATATGAGGTCAACGGACAGGATGAATATCACACAGGTTAATTGTTATAGAGCCTAGCATAATTAAAACTGATATCGTGCAACCATATTCAAAGTTGTGAATGTATTTTCTTTATGAAAATTTATTGCAACATTAGCATAAAACTGGACTTGATAGGTTAATTAAACAGCTACATATTTGAAAAGTGACAAAACGACATCTTTTTCAAACTTTAATCTTGCAGATATTTAGTTTTCGAAATGGTCAAACATTTCGTCAAGAATATCCACGCCAGACGTTGTGTATTTACTTAAACATATGTAGACATGTACAGAGTTCTGCGTAGTAATCGGTTGAAAAACTCAATAAATATTGCTAAAAAAATACACAAAAATGTAAAATTGAAAGACTAAGTGTCATAGTTTAGTCACTAAAGTACAAAGATACATGATTTATTTAACAACTTTTTGAAAAATGATCAGCTTAACATTCTTCCGCGTTTCAGACCGACCGGCATCTGGAATTGTATAACATCTATGAACTGTTTTTCATTAAAGCAGGGTCTGTGTCAACTTTATAGGACTGACAATAGAGTTGTGTTGTACATTCTTCCGCGTTACATCGGATACTTCGAAGAAATAGGTAGTTTAATGCCCTGTGAGACAAATCTATAATTGAATAGGGAAGACATTTGGCTTGCTGGTATTCTAATTATCTAATTGAAAGGAAGTGAACATCTGTAGCGGGTCTGAAAATATTTTCCGATAATACTCGTAAAAAACACATTTTGCACGGAAATTGCACCTGTTTCATATAGTAGATATAATGATAGTTGCTGCAATGACTACACGAGATACGTTTTTCAATGTCTGATGTTAGCTTTTAAGAAATCTAGAAACTAACTCGTGCGGACAGAATGCTAGATAGCTGACTTACTAGAAGTATTTTTTTGTTAATATAAATAATAATGATTTATAAGCATACAGAAGTTTACTCGTAAGGAAATAAGAATGCTCCAGAAAAGAGACAATACCACTTAAATTTTCTCTTAAACGCAACATTATCTGACGGGCCACTGCGGATGAAACATTTAACTCCGAAATTTGGACGAAATATCTTGTTTGTAATACTTGTTTCGATTGGTTAGTTTAAATACATCAGTTTTTGCATTTCGTTTCCGGCTTTTGGTTGGAACGAACACACTGAATGCTACATCTTTGGTTTTTTTGGTGATGTTTGCCCTTTTAAGTTGTTTTAATATAAAACTCGTATCGTTATACCAGCTTGCTGAGGCGAGCCGACAATATAATGTAGGTTATATTGATTGCTAATTCCTGTAGGAGCATCATCCATCGTATGACTATCGTAAGAAGGATTTTTTAAGAGGCCATTATCCTATGCACATTCGTCTTCAAATTCCAATTGTTACTTTAAACAGTAGCTCTAGTTTTAAGGTTTACAAACGACAATCATGTGTGTACATATCTCGAAGACGCTTGTTATGTATATTTACAGTAAATTCCGTTTATAACGAACTCCTTTACACCATTAAAATGTGTTCCGTATTTTGGAAGTTTGTTATATCATTATAACATGTTCAGAAGAATAAAGAAAGAAAATAAATAGGGCCGAGAATATATGTTTCTTATATCCATATTGTTGCTATATCCAGAGTCGTTATATACGGAGTTTACTGTATAGCGAAATGAATTTAATAAAGATGGTAGCGAAGCAATTACAAAATTGACTGATGTGTGCGCGCCTACAGTTTAGATAAGTTCAGAAAATAATGAAATAAGTTTTATGAATAAATTGAAAAAAGACTACAAATATTT
>JAUMHA010369112.1:10732-21871 GCA_032359765.1 Saxidomus gigantea | reverse complement strand
CTGCTGTTACTCTTTTGTACATACTGTTAATGTTGTTTTTTTTAAACAATTTACTTCTTATCATTGATGCAAGCATTGCCTATATTATTGACTTTATACAACGAGAATAAACAGCTGTATACATCATGTATAATACTGAGGATTTTTTCATCTTCTCAGTTTTTGTAATTGAATGTTTAAAATGTTCAGCAGTATATTCTGCACAGTAATTAGCCAATAGTTCACATCCCCAAAACTCTGTGCCAATGTTTGGCTGTCAAAAACTATCAAGTGAACTTAGCCCCCACTAAATATGTGTCTACAGTACAGTATCTGTATTTTTCAAAATAGAAACAATTAAAGTAAATGAAGTCTTACCTTTAAAAACAAGGGATACCAAATGAAGTAAACATAAAATGCACATTTCATGACCATGGGTGTTGTGTTAAACACTGTAACTGACTGGAGTTTTCAACATGTTATGATTCAACAGACCACAATACAAGCAGAGAAGTAGAACATTTTATTGCACAGCCAAGCCGTGTGAAAGTAACACACGTGTACAACCAGACGGTCTGGTCCCAGGTACCAGCCACAGCTTCATATGATACACAATACATCAATAAACCACAGGCAAAGCTGTCACGAGGGGATATTGTGGTTAAGGGAACAGATCTAAGCACTCTACAACAGGTGTGTATATATGGCTTGTTTATTATTCTGCTTACCTCGGGAGATTTTGGTGGTGGTTTTGAGACAGCTGTATAGTTATGTTAGTTATTGACATAACAGGCATCAGTTTATTTTGTTTAATAATTTGTCACTTTAGTACCCCATGTGCAGAAATTGATCTTTTTGTATTTACAATCATTGTAAAATATAGGTTGATCAGCACTTTCTGTACTTTACTTTTGAGTCTGTTTCTGAACCCATGTTAGATGACTGAGTTCCATTTGACAGATGAACAAATGTACTGATCTGGACACATTCTGAAAAATTTAATTTCTTACTGCATAATTCTGGTTACATTTCTAAATGGAAAATCAATAATGTAAAGTTTACTGGTACAAAAAGTCTTACAGTAGGTGTGCGTCTGAATGAACTAAAAGGTCTCAAAATAACTATCAGCATCTGTATGAGTTTAAAGCATGTTTTGTTTTATTATTAAGCTAGATTGCACTTTTGATAGACTCAATTACCTACACACATATTCATTTATATTTCCTTAACCATACACAGCAATTGAATTGTGCTTTGACACAAGCAAAATATAGAACCTCTATAATTATAATAAAGCACAGTATTTACAGCTATAAGACTATTGTTTTCCTGGTATTGATGTTACCGTAGGTCAATCTCTCCAGGCAGGTATTGCTTGTAAAGACTAAAACCCTTACTTTTTACATCTGACCTTTGTTTCCTTATAACTGATAAAGGTGTCTGCAGATGTAAACCATCCAGCTATGTAATAGATTACAAAAATTCACAGCCAGTGCTTTTAAAAATGAAGTCCTATGATTGTATTAAGCATGTTTTAGACATCTGATTGGACAACATTTCTTAGACATGTCACTGTCACTGACCCTTTTCATCTGTTGGGGTAGATACTGATAGAAACAAAAAGAATTTTAACACACTACTAATGTCATAATTACGGACTGTTACTCACAAATAGGGGAGAAGATGTGTAGGCACCCAGATAGCTCAGTCGGTAGAGCATTTACCCTGTAAGTGAAGGGACCCAAGTTTGAGTACCGGTCAGGCTGCACATTTTCCCCTCTATATAATTCAGTCTGTAACCGTGACACAACATAACGCTGATTCAACAATTAGATACTGTACTATCACTGACATTTCATCCAAATACAAAAGCTACATTTCATATTTGCATTTTAGCGCACTGTGTGTTATAAAAATGATTCACAGTTCAGTTATTTTGATATTTGCAATATCGTATTCAGAAATAAAGGGTTCTTAAAATTTTAAGTTATTCCAGTTTACACCATCACCATTGTAATTTTGAACCATTAGAAACAAATGCACACTCACAGATACCAGATTTACAGACATTTGACCATACATTTATATTAATTAGAGTAAAACAAGTACCTTGTGTTTTGCTGCAGATTTCATCTAACACAACTGCATTAAGACGGTACAACGAAAGATTACAGACAATGGCAGAGAAAGCAGCTGATACAGAGGATGGGAACAAATCACAACCATTCGAGTCAGTAGCTGAGGCCCTACATCTACAACAGTCTGTCATAGGTATGGCTACAGTTGTATAGTTTTTATCTACGTGTGTTGCATTTAATTTATATTAATTTGATGTTTCTCAGTTGTAAAACAAATTCATACAACTAAGATTAATTGCTTTCAAGACTCATCCCAGATAGAATCAACCTTGAAGAATGAGAGACAATGTGGAATTACAGTTTCTTGCTTTAGGACACTACCACCATTGTACTGCTGGGAATTTAACCTGTGACCGCTAGGCAAACATGTTACCACTGTGCCATGGCAATGCTTTATTTTTGCATTATTTTTCAGAAGTTTTCTGATGTATAACAGTTTGTTGTTGCTGATACAGTTAAGGACAGATATTAATTCTTCCTGTTTATATATTGCAGGGAACAGCACAGGTGTAACCCCTGTGTCCCCTGAGATTGTAGCTCAAATCGTCGCCGAAGCAGAACGTAAGATAAAGCTTGGTCAGGTTGTCACACCAACGCCTTTTGATGCCACATCCCAAGTAATGAATTGTTTACTATTAGTGTGAAGCTTGATTGTCAACATATGATGTAATTTATGAAAAAATCATATAAAGGAGCCGTCACAGTTAGAAGGCAGTTTATTGTGGATGCATGGCATTTTTAATAAAATTTAATAAAAAAATGGCACTTTGATAAATACTAGGTCATTACCTTCAATATTTGAAAATTGACTCTCCTTTGAGTGAATTAAGCATGTCATTCAGTCCAAACATAATACTTGAAAATTCCTGTGAAGTAGCCATTAGTAGAGTGGCTGCATAAATGATGTACAAGTAAATGACATCTGAGTAACACTACCATTACTTGATCAGAAACTATTAAAAGTCCGTAAGTAGAGATGAATATTTTTACTCTGAGTCGTTGTTGTTGTAGGAGTTTAACGCCCATTCCAACAGGCAGACTGTTAACCTAACAATTGTTCCTGGGAAGAACCAGTACAAGTCTCTTATCCTTCGTAAGAAACTGCCAACTTTCTCACGTAAAGAGACATGTTTGGCTCAAACCCATGACCCTCAATCTATGAGAGGTGACACTGATTTTAAGTCGGTGACTCTAACCACTCAAACTTGGAGGTGGATTTATTGTGAGTCAATGTGTTTTCTGAAGATACACATTCCATTTGTAAGAGTGATATAAAGATATGCTAGAAAGACTGGAAATGTTGAATTGTTGATTTCATTGCGCTAAAGGATTTCCTTTTAAGTTAAACTCTGAAAATGTTTACTCACAACCATAATTAATGACTCAGTTTTACTATTGAAAGAATATTCTTTCATTACAGTGTGACATTTACCTTTTTAAATTGCAGAATTCGCTGTATGAGGCACCACAACAAAAAGGTTACATAGTGGGAGCACCTGCTGAACACGTACCCTTCAGTCTACCTCCAGCACCGAGACTTCCTGATACTGCGACAACACGGGAACTTATCCGAATACACTCACTGGATATTACACGTTCTTCTGGAGGAACAGCTCAACAGAAAGAACCTGTATCTCTTCCACAGCATTCAGCTGAGTTACCCTCTTTACAAACAAGAAATACAGGTGATCCATCAGGTAGTATGTCATTGCCAGCTGAAACTAGTTCTGCAGGAACTAGATATGAACAGATGCCTAACATGTCTCAGACAGCAGCTGCACCAAACACACAACAGATACCACAGCAGGTCTTTGACAGTCTTCCAGATGACAGTCAAAGTGTTGCAAGCTCCAATAGTGAGCTAGAGGCATTCTCAGAGACTGGTACTGATAATTTCTTACAGTCACTTCCACCATTTAGACATGTCAATCTTAAGGATATAATGCCTGAACCTACAGTGCAGGACATCAGGCATTCTCCCCCTGTGAAAGAGACTTCTTTTAGGCCAGTCAATCTTATCACTGATCCTGTGCAAAATGTTGCTATGCAACAAAGCCCAGCAGTGCAATCATTTGTGACAGACAGTGGTGTGTTTTCACCAGAATCAGATGGAGTTATTTTCCCTGCTTCGGATAGTGTTCAAATGAAAACCAGATTTGTTGTTCCCAAACCAGGACCACTTTTTCATAGCACACCAAGAAAGACCATTAATGTTAGAGAACATTTGAAAATGCCAGTCCATTCTGGTAGTACTGAAAGTAGCACACAGATTGAAGAAGTACGAAGAGAAAAGGCAAAACTTGAAGGTCAGTTAGAAATGTTGTCCATTGAAGCTCAGGCAACTTTGCAAGAAAGGGCCGAGCTGCAGGCACAAGTAGCTTCCCTCAAACTTAAACTGATGAGTCAGAAGACACAGAAAAACGATGCAGAAAAAGACATGCTTAGAGCTGATCTTGGAAGTCTGAAACATTTAAGAATCTCTTTGGAAAAGTCAGTATCTGACTTACAAAGACAGCTTGAAGAAAGATCTGAAGAGGGCCGTAATCTGCAAGAAGATCTGAACCAGTCACAACTACAGTGTGACAAACTCAACTTGAGAATAACTGAAATCCGAGATGAACTGAGGACAAAGGAAGTCACTGTGCAGGCGCTAAAGAATAAAGTGGCTGAACTGTATGTTGAAGTTCAGACTTCTATGCATACTAAAATGGAGGCTGATAATGAAGCTAGGTCAGCCAAGAGTGAGCTTGTGTCCCTACAGAGTACAAAAGACTGGTATCAGCAACAGCTAGAGATAGCAAGCAAGGCCAGGTCTGAGCTTCAGAAGGAATTGACTGTGTTACAAGCACAAGCAGTGTCCCAGGCCAGCATTATTGATAGATTGAAGTCTGAAAATAACAGACTGCGGCAACAGTTTGCAGATATACAGAATAAAGCTCTGAAAGAGAAAGAGCTGCTTGCGAAGCATTTAGAAGCTATTGAAAGTGATATGATGGACAGGGAATCAGCATTTCAAGAAATCCAAAGAGAAAGGTCATTTTTGGAAGATACATTTAACTCCAAAATCCAGACAGCTGAAGATGAGAAGAGCAGGATTGGTTTACTTATGCAGGTGACAAGTGATTTAGAGAACCAACTTGATAAAGCACATAATGACTTGAAGAAAAAACAAAATCAAATTAATCAGTTGGAGAATGACAATATTGAGTTAATGAAAAAACTTAGTCTCTCACAGGAAACAGTTAGTGAGAAAGAAACTCAGATTGAAGATTTAAAGCACAATTTGATTGAGTTAGATGCTAGACTGAAAGCTTTTCAGAATAGTACAGTGAATAAAGACACTGAAATATTGAGACTTAAAGAAGATAAAGCAAAGACTGAGATAGCCCTAAATGCTGCATTGCTGGAGAAATCTTCAGTGGATAAAGTTCTGGATGGTCTGAAAGCTGATATGGGGAAGGTAGAGTCAAGTTTTAAACTAATGAGACAAGAACTGAATACTAAATCCTTGGAGATGGGTAAAATAAGATCTGATAGTAAAGGTTCTGAAGAACAGATCTACCTTTTAAGGAATGAACTTGAAAATGAAAGGAGAACTTATGAACTTGCGAAATCTGACTTTGAAAATAAGTCAGAGCAAATTAATGAATTACAGGATTCAAAACTAAAATTGGAGAGTGAAGTTTTGGTGCTAAGGGAGAAGTTGACTTCTATGGAAATGTCTCACGGAGAAGCTATAAGAGAAAAGCAGTTTCTGGATTCTGAACTAGGTGTTACTAGAGAAAAACTTGAAGAAGTTAAACAGGAACTGCTAAATGAAAATGAAATGGAAAAAGAAAAGATGCAGAAATCTAGTGTTAATGATAGTGAGTTTCAGAGAGTGCAAGATGAATGTGTTCAATTGAAAGACAAATTTGAAGAAATGAATAAACATGGTAAGAAGGACTTGATGAAACAGAAAGCAAAGTCTGCTAAATTAAGTCAAGATCTGAATGCAGTGAAAACGGAACTGATGGAACGTCAGAAAACATTTGATGAGAATATTGAATTACTCAGTGGAAAGCTTAGAGAGCTAGCGGCAGAGAAGGAGAAGTTGGAGACAGAACTTACGATGGTACATAGGAAATATGAGTTCAGTATGCTGGAACAGAAGGATCAAATTGGTTCAGAACTACAGGTAATATTCTAGATTTTCAGATAGGTGTGTGTAGGACAAATAACATAAAATTATTAAGATAAGTCTGTGTACTGTGTTATAAATTAAATATAAGTTTTTCATACGTTGGCCATGTTGAATTCCCACTGCACCAAAATGCACCAAATTTGTAGTGTATAAAAAGGTGATCAATATCTTGTTATGTGCTGTTGAGAAACAATGCCTGGATGAATGAACTAATTCCGCGCAGGAGTAAACTATTCTGTAGAAAATCTAAGTGAAATATTTGAGTTCCAGTGCACTGGCAAATAAAGGTTATTTTAGGTCGAAAACAAACAACAACTATTGTGTGGTGAAAATATTGATATCAACTGGTAAGCATGATAAAAGATAAATGACAGCTGCAATAAAACATTATTCACTCTATAACAATAATTTATCATGTTATTAACATTATTTTTGTATCAATATCCAGGTTTCTGTAACTTTAACACTGAATGACAGCATTTCTATATCCCTGTGGTAAGATAAATGTTGATATTTTATCAATTATTTGACAGAACTTGGCATCAGAGCTGCAGCATGTCCGGCTCGAGAAACAGGCATTGGAGTCCCAGTATGTGGAACTCCAGCATGCACGAGATTCTGACCTCAACCAGTATCACCAGCAGTTATCTGCCCTTGAAGAGGATCTACGTCTAGCACTAGAGTCTCAGAAAGAGACAGCTGTTACTGAAGAGACCAATCGGGAGTTGATGTTGGAACTCGAGAAAGAAAAAGGAAGACTGGCAGGTGAGTGGATGTTAGAATGGCATTTCTATTGAAGTGTCTTGATTTATAGTTGGCATGAACAGAGAATATACAGACTGTTTGATGCGAATGGTGGCAGATAAATGGATGTTAGAATGGGAAAAATGAATAATTGCACACATGATAATGTGAGAATAAAGGGAAAGTAAGATGGGCGGATGGGTTGATTGTATAAATGATGAAAGGAGGATTTGCAGATGATATAAGTTACTGTTGAATCAAAAGGACAGAATATAAGCAGGTAAATTGATATTAGAAATAGAAAAAATTGTCAGGTGAGTTGATGTCAGAACAGAAGAAAGAGAGAAAGGGATCCAGAAACTGGTAGGCGAGTTTAGAATGGGAGAAACAGGAATATTGCATAGGTTGGAAAAGAAAATGGGAATATTGATATGTGAGTTGATGGTATAACAGGAGAAAGAAAAGCGAAGATTTGCAGATGACTCTATTCAAACGTTCGATTTTAAACTATGTTTGAATACATGGTCATGTTTCCCTGTGTTTCTAATGAAACATTAATGAATATTATCTTAGGGTTAATGCAAAGTAATGCAACGCTGAAGCATCATGTTGCACAACTTGAGGAGGCACTGGCTTCACGTGAGTCTACCCTGGTTGACATGCAGACCCAGTGGACACAGAATATGAGAGAGAAAGAAATGGAAGCACATGAGAGCATCAAAAGAGTTCAGGCCCTGGAAGAAAACCTTCAGAAAGAGAAAGATGAACAGAGAGAAGTTAGAAAACAGGCAAGTCACTGAAAACAATTGTTTTCTTTTAAAAAAAGTTTCTCGCTGATAATCTGTAAAGTGCTGAAGAAGTTTTGTGTATTTATTTTGATAAAATGTATTAGGATTAATTTCATCTTCATATGACTTCAAAGGGAAGTATTTTATTTAAAAAGAGATACAGACATGTAGAATAAAGCTTCTTTCTTATTGCTGTTTTTACTGAAGAAATGAGAATAACCATTGGAACAAACACAATGTACTGTAATTTGAAACACAATGTACTGTAATTAGAAACACAATGTACTGTAATTTGAAACACAATGTACTGTTACTTAAAATAAATTCGTTTTTATTGCTGTGTAAGATTATACTTCTTGTATCACCACTTGTGTTATTGAGCTTTTACTAACTTGTAAAAATGTTTATTTAGATTGGCCAGAAAATTACAGAAAACAAGAAACTAAAGCGGCAGAATGATGCACTCAAACTTGATCAGGATCAGGTGAAGCAAGATTTATCCCTGCGGGAACAGGAAATATCCATGCTACAGACTGAGCTGGAAACCAGCAAAGAGGAAGTGATAACCAGACAAGCAGAGATTTCTACACTAGAGACTGAGAACAAGTCTGTACAGAGAGAGCTGGATCGTGCACAGCAACAGTTGTATGACAATCTCGCCAGGGAACCAGTCATTCAAGAACAGATAAAGGTTTTGCATACATTCTACTTTAAAATTTATAAGTCTTTAAAACCGTCTAATCTAGCATGGGACAATTTTAACAATTTGCACTTTTTCTGAAAACTATGGTGAAATTTAAAGATTCTGGAAAACTGAAAAAATGTGTTTGTTTATTCAGCAGGTTATGCTTTCATTTTATGCACTGTAGATATTTTTGGAATTTTATAGAAAATAATAATATTATGAAGTGGAAATGATGAGAGTGTACGATACTGTTAAATGGTATTCGTATTTAACTTTTTAGCCACAACACGGTGTTTATTTGAAGATACATTGCACGTCCTTTCAAACATGCCAAAAGCTGTGTATGAGGACAGAAATATTTAACCTTCATTATTGTTATATGAATCTTTGATTTCAGAGTTTGGAATGGCAGTTAGAACTGAAGGGTAAGGAGCTTGAAGCCATGCAGTCTCAGGTGAAACATTCAGAAGAGAGGCACATGGCTGAGACAGAGGGCATGAAACGGTTGCTGCAGGTAAGTCTATAAGTTCCTTCAGTCTTTGAATATCCATGCTTTGTTAAGGCATATTGTACAGACACGTTTGGTAAGTGCACTCTTATTATTGTGAACTCTGTAAAGTTGAATTCATGTTTATCTTTAAGTAATTTCTTTGTCCTGCCAATGCATTTGTCAATGAGTAAATTGAGTCTGTTCAAAGACAAATTCCATTCAAGTTTAATATTTTCTCCATACTTCCACTGGGCAAAAGGGGACTGTAGTTACTGCACTGTTTTGTGCAAGAACTAATCATATTGTATAAGAATAAATTGGTTTGCAGTGTTTAATTCCGCAGTATTAACAATTTATTTACAAATTTGCTTGCTGCTCAGGGCAGTAAAACTTAACAAGTAAACGCTAGACATATTTCTCATCTCATTGTTCCTTATATTCCAGGAGAAGACAAGTGAGATAGAGAGTTTGAAGCTGGACGTGGTAAACATGAAACATGATAAACAGATGCAGCAGGCCAAAGTCTCCGAGCTAAGGAGTGCCCTCAAATCATCCATACAATACCATAAGGTATGTCTGAAAAACTGGCTTCTGCTCAATCATTCTACATGGCTTTGGCTACGATGCTGAAACTGCAACTTAACACAACTATTTGCTGAATCTGTGATCTGAAGTCTTGAGCCTAATAATGTGCTGTATTGTGATTGTCAGTGACCTAAGCGACACTTGATTGGAAAATTAAGAGTAATCGAACCATTAGATGACCAATATTGATTTTGGGATTAGAAGGTGAAAGGTCATTATTAAGCTAAGCTTTAGTTGAAAAACACTTTCCACACAAAACTATGAGCAGTATGTGACTCCTTACGACTTGAATGTAAAGTTTGTAGCTACCTTTGGTTTTAAAGTGATTCCTTTATAAAACTTGAGAGTATATCTACTTAAGACCCTTAAATTTTGGGAGCATGTTGATCAATGTTAGTAAATAAGATTATTCAATTTGGGATTTGTTGGTGAAAGGCCAAGAAGACTTAAATGAAAAGGTGCAGAAAATATTGTCTGTTGAGAAACACCTTTCTTATGGTGCATAAATCTCAGCAAAGTATTCAAACAACAGTATATTTAAGATGTATTCTGGTATTTCAGTTAATACAAAAAATGAGTAAACTTCAATCTATAAGTGGCACTGGAGATGCAGGTACTCAAGAGTTACCTCCCTTACCTTTTGATATGGCTGAAATGGATCAACTGCTGCAAGAAACTACAGTCAGAGCACTGGAAAGCAAGTAAGTCATTATTCCTGTTCTCCACCTCAGGTTATTATTTCCATGGTGAAACTGTGTATTTTATGCTAGTCTATTAACTCATTAGCCCATCAAAAAACATTAGTAACTTTTAAAAGTTTATCATCAGTAGGTCAAAGGTTGAACATTTCTCAAATGAGTGTTAAAGGAGCTCTGATCAAAGAAAGGGCAAAAATGACCCGCTGATTTACATATTTGATCCATAACTATCGAGTAAAATATAGAAGCTGTTGTAGTGCCTAACTCACAAGTGCCTTGGTAATTGTTGTAAATCTATGTGCCATAAAATTTCAAAGATGGATAGCATCTTGCAATAAATCTTTACTGAAAGTGTTGATATATCTGTGAGAATGAGTGTAACAATGTGCTGATATATCTGTGAGAATGAGTGTAACAATGTGCTGATACAGCTGTGAGAATGAGTGTAAAAATGTGCTGATACAGCTGTGAGAATGAGTGTAAAAATGTGCCAATATAGCTGTGAGAATGAGTGTAACAATGTGCCAATATAGCTGTGAGAATGAGTGTAAAAATGTGCCAATATAGCTGTGAGAATGAGTGTAACAATGTGCTATTATAGCTGTGAGAATGAGTGTAACAATGTGCCATTATAGCTGTGAGAATGAGTGTAACAATGTGCCATTATAGCTGTGAGAATGAGTGAAACAATGTGCTGATATATTTGTGAGAATGTGTGTAACAATGTGCCATTATAGCTGTGAGAATGAGTGAAACAATGTGCTGATATATTTGTGAGAATGAGTGTAACAATGTGCCAGTATCTGTGAGAATGAGTGTAACAATGTGCCAATAAAGTTGTGAGAATGA
>JAUMHA010369112.1:0-10632 GCA_032359765.1 Saxidomus gigantea | reverse complement strand
GAGAATGAGTGTAACAATGTGCCAGTATCTGTGAGAATGAGTGTAACAATGTGCCAATAAAGTTGTGAGAATGAGTGAAACAATGTGCTGATATATCTGTGAGAATGAGTGTAACAATGTGCCAGTATCTGTGAGAATGAGTGTAACAATGTGCCAATAAAGTTGTGAGAATGAGTGTAACAATGTGCTGATGTATCTGTGAGAATGAATGTAACAATGTGCTGATATATTATCTGTTACAGACCCTTGGACAATCTTAAGAACTGTTTACTAAATCTACGATCTGAAATCTCTGGGCTACAGACACAGATGGATGTACATAACAGCACACTGGAAACCTCTACACATACCTGGAGGTTTGATATATAATACATTTTATTTGATAACTTAATTAAATGCAAAACAAGTTTTCATTTCATAGAATAGTCATTTCATAGATAGGCATTTTCATAACACCATAAAAACTACTCGTATTATGATTTACGCTTTCTGTGAAGTTGTCATTTAATAGTTTGTAATCTTTTCATGCCAACAAAAATAGCATGGGGACAGGATACAGCAGGATTTCAATGAAGTTTTAAATTCTGGTTGAAGAGCAGAGGAATTGCATTACACTGCTGACCAACTTTCATTGCTTCTGTGAATTCATTTAGAGCTTTGGTCTGCCGTTAGTAAATGAACAATTCTTTAGCCTTTGACCCTCTGGAGTCTTCAGTATGCAGCTTATAATAAGTATAAGTAGAGGCCCTTTATTAATATGATTTTAACAGATCAAAGGTTAAAGTGGCAGCTACCTAAACATGATGTTGTGAATGGCGCCATGTATGTGTTTGCGGTGTAGATCTTGTTTGTAAGAAGTTTTAACTTGTGAGAGTTAAGATGATTTGATGTATTTCAGCACGATAGAGGAGCAGGTGAAGGAGCTGACACAGGCAGTACAGACAATCAGTAACACCAGCATGAATACATCAACTACAGCATCACTCGCAGCCGCAGCTGTCGACATGGCAGACAAATCTATGGGAATCATTGATGTATAATTCATGGATGTTAACAGTAGCCCTTATACTGCAGTGTATTAACATCTCTTGTGTGGTAAACTTCTGTATATGACCATTATAAGGACATACAAGGTTGACTAAGTGAAGCAGATTAGCACACAGAACACAGTCTTGGGGTTCATATGTACACGTGTGTTCACTAACTGATGTATTGAAGAAGAATAAAACTGGTAGTTAACAATAAAAAACACAATGCCAAATGTTGCGATAACCTCACCCATTTTGTTGATGTCAAACGAAACCATTTAGACAAGCTTTTTTACCCACTATCATTTTAATTGTCCAAGGATCAAAATGCATTGTTAATAATCATTATGATTGAAGAAAGATTACAGTTAACTTTGTTCGATATAATCTGTAAATTTTAGTTATATTATCTGTATATTTGAGTTATGAATTTAAATGTATATGATATAGTGCCAACAAAGATTAACCTGTATTTTCTTATACCTAATCTTGCTTTGGGTTCTAAATTTTATTTTTAACATTACATTTAATTTGTGTATTATCAAAGACTAATGGCTTGGGCGACATACAGTGTAAACAAGGTACATGTTCAGATATACATGGCAAAAACCTGTGTAACTTGTATGGATTAGGAAACAGTTGTAACATTTGTGAGATTCCATATTGTATCAATTTTTATTTATATCTGTCTTGTGGTATTTCAATACAAGGAGGTCTATATACAATGTGTAATTAAACTTGTGATATTTCATAACTACGCAACCGAAGTCGTCATTTTGGTACATAACAGTTTTGGTCTGTATTATTATTTTATTTATTTCAGACATTTGCACATGTATTACATACTATGTAAACACTACTTTGTAACTTATGATGTGGTCATATTTTCCAGTTTAACATTGAATCTCTGTATCGCCAAACTTTCATAATGTTGAAAAATAACGTCCTCACTATATTTTATATATTTTTTTCTGATTTGAAGATTCCCCCCCCCCCCCCCATTTTTCCAACATATTTTTTCATTGAATCCATGTACTTTATAATGTCCACATAATTATATCATTACATTTATATATCAACCTCTTAAAAGTATTTCTTGTCTGTAAGATCTGTTGCGATAGTTTTTGGTAATGCTTTAAAAAGCTAATAGCAGCAGGGGAAGCACAAGATTTTCAAGTTTATAAACAGCAAGTTCTGGTATTTATGTACATTTGTACAGAACGACATGCATTTCAACACTCGCATCATAATAAGTTTACATTATATGAACTATAGAAGACAACCTTTTGTTTTCTCAGAATTTGCATAAAACTTGACAACAATGTGTATCTAATGAAATTTCAACATGTGTCAGTCTAGACCAGGTGGGTCAGAAACTAGGTCACTTAGATCAGAAAGGAACTTTTTTTAAACTAAAGAAGTACTAGGGCCAAATCTATTTTTGGTTTAAATGGCATAAAAAACCTACATCAGCAGGATGTAAAGGTCCAAGAAAAAAGTAGACCAGCTATTTTATGACAATGCTGATTTTAAGCTACTGATTGACAATGTGGATGTGTATGTACATGCATAAAAATTATGGAACATTAACACAATGCATGATGAAAAATGGATAGAAGTTAGGAAGGGACCATGCATTATTTCACTAGTCTAGTATTAGAAATTAAAACGATCTTGGTGCATTTTTTACACTTGTGTCCATCTCGTATCTTTATTACAAAGTGTTGTTGGACAAATAATCACTGTACAAGATTGTCCAGTTGAATGGAGCACAATTAGTAATAGACAAGTCAGAGTGTATTAATTTGTGTACAAACCTGAAGAGATCCGTGTAGAAATCCATAGAGCTTTTGCAATGTATGGTGCAATTATATTGCCTAGTCAACATTTCTATCTACTTAACCTGTCTCAATACTTTACATCGCATTTATTTATCCATCTATCAATTTAATTTGATTTATCTATCAATTTTAATTTATTCCATTAAGCTTATAGACTTTATGTTTAGCTTTCTCTGGTTATGCAACAATATATCCTGTGTAAAACATTTTCCTCCATGTAAAATCTGATTATTGTTTGCCAAGAGCATCTTTATTAACACATTGGTTGAGCTGTAGCACCTAACTATTGTAATAATCCTTGTAGCTTCAAGGTATTTAACTTATAAAATAGTAAAACATCGACTTTCAATATCTTGGAGGAAAGAGTACAAGGAACAATGTCAGCGAAAGCAAGTTTTATTTTTAGTGAACTTCAGTCATTACCATAGTCATATTATGTACTCTACTTAAATGCAATATTAGGTTAGTTTACAAGTTTTGTGTAATATTTATTTACTACCCGAGTGTATCTTGCCTTAAATTAAATGGTCCCCTACCAGTCAGTGAGAGGGGAACTGTAGAATTGCTTGGTTCCCTCGGTCTATCTTTGTGTGCACACTGTAACAGCAAACATGTTTGGTCAAATTTTCAAATGACTTCACTCAGTTGTAGTTAGTAACAGTCTGTGTGTCAGACATAACATATAGGAGTTTAAAATAATTTTACAAAATATTTTCAACAGGAAGGCCATTTTCACTTGTAAGAGGGACATTAGTGTGACTTTAGGCTCAGACTTGTTACAAAGTACTTACTACAGTACTTTATGTCAGGAGTGTAACTGCACTGTTCTAATATTTTAATATCATTGTTAGGGATTTTGGAAGAATGTCACAAAAATGTAAACCACGGCAAGGTGATAGGTTTGGTACAATACCCATTCCCCAAACTTGAAGGCTATAGTTAAATTATTCTGTGTTCATTATGAAGGTTTACTCTGGTTAACAGAGGAGCCAGGTTGAAATATACAAGGTTGCACTAGAGGCTTAAATTCATTAAATGTGGTTATATATATTTAGCAGAACCCGACATTCCTTTTCCAACTACATGTTACTACTAAATTAATTCATGTTGCAAAACAATACTTCTCTCACTTGTTTACTACTTGTTTGTTTACTTTCATTTTTTTATTTATCAGGTTCTGCAGAAATGGCGTGTAAAGTAGTCCTCAAGCGTTTACTGACATGAAATTTGGTTAATTGATGTACTTTATTTTTACTACAGTAACTGTGGATGCACTTTTAATAACCCTTTCATGCAAAATACATGTGCATTTATGTGCTGTATTTGGGTTGTATGCTTATTTCAAAAGTATGCATTTTAAATTATCATATTTTGTTAAAGAAATGAATGAAATCAATGTTGTTCCCATAGAAACAGGAGGTTAACAACAGAAACACATGTGGTTGTTCCAATTTGTTTACTTGTGTGTTTAACCAAGGTCTTTCAAATAGTATTTGAAAGACCTTGGTTTAACCAGTATAACAACAAATGTCTAAATGTAGCTGTTGTTCTCTTAACTGCCTATTGTTGGTGTAAATATTGTTATTTATTTCGTTCCATTTTTAGTCTTTAACAAGTTCGGTCATTTGATAGTTTTGGACAATACAGTAAGAAAGTGATATTATACCCAAGTCGTTACTGATAAAGTGGCGTTCAAGTTCTTGTTAAATATTGGTTGTATAATTCATGAGGGAATAAAAACATTCTAACAAGACAATGTGTATGTTATATGTTGTTCTGTTTAATGGAATATGAGTAAAAAATGATACATTTACATGACATGAACACAGCTGTGGGTTTCCAATGTCTTGTATGTTTGTTGCCTATCCGTCATGTCCCTCCGCCTGTAAAATAAAATAGAAAGGTAAGCTGTATGACACACACACAAACTTGCTAGGTTAACTGATGGCTTTTTAAAGTCATTTACAAGCTTTCAGGACACATATAAAAGATGCACAAAAAAGAAAATTTAACACCCTTCATAGAACATGTATGCCAAGAAATTTTCAATATGATTTTCAACTCCACTATGTTATGTGTACCATTGCTATTCAACTGTAAGCAGGTCATACTGGTTCCAATTTACATCAGACAAATATCAGTAAATATTTGCTGCATGTACACATTTCTACATGTATACTACTCCACATACAGAATTCTTGGGTTACACACCATATGTAACCACCATTCACTAGTAGTTCAGTTACGTACAGGAATGCAGATAATGGATCCATCTTTCCTTTGACAGAATCAGTATTAAGCTCACACCTTGCATAAAATCTGCCAACTTCTCACATTAGGATTACGGTTGGTACTAGAGCACACACCAGGACACTTCTAGGGAGAAGTTCTAATGATGGAGGCATGTCTTTTCAGACACGAGGAAAGTATATGTACTTATGACCTTACTATAGCATTGTAGCATATAGCTCTTGCGTTGTTTTTCTCAGGTTCAATAATGGACCAGTAACTATCTGCAACCTGAAGTAAGTATAATTGTTTCTCACTACCTTACCCTGACCTTGTTCTGAAAGTTACATTTCACATTTTAGACTTTGTGCAATGACTTCATTTCCAAAGTATACATTTAAGACAATGGGCTAGCTAGATCAAAATGAATTGGTTTCATTCAAGCACAATTTAATGCCAATGTGTTTAAGTTACATGTTCATTGTCGTGCAAGAAGTATGTATCCAGTAGTTCATGCGCTTTAGTTGAGATGGTCATGTTGCTATGGTATTCTAGACCTTCCAGACGAGCCACACCCTCAAACTTCTCAAACACATTGTTGCCCTGCAAATACAAAATATACACTACATAAAACAATCATACTTTACACATCAGTTTTCCTCCTAGAGCATCTCTAACTTCCTGCCATTTAAATGTCATTACTGTCAAAATTGACCATCACAATTATATGAAAAGCTTTGATCACTAATTTATACTCCTAGAAAATGGAATATTTCCAAAGTTATAATCAAAGTTTGTGAATATGTTTCATTTTTAATGAATGAAGTGGAAGTCTGTAAAACTGTTTCTGGAATCCGAGCCATAATGGTAGGTATCATTCCATTTCCATGTGTGAAACACAGAAATAACTTGGTATGTCTTATTTTGTCTTAACCATGCTTCAGTACGGTAAAGTCTGAAAGATGGTAACACTTGATTAGGACATGATATTGAGACAAGGTCCTTACTGCCTCTGTAAGTCTGAGGATCATTTCACAGAAAGCCAGACTGAGGTTTAACAACTCAACATCATGTGACTTCAGGATGGGTATGACACTTTGTAACACATGGTGCTCCAACAAATAGTCGCATGCATCTTGGCCATGGTACGCCATGTTGTTCAAAACATGCAATGCCTGAAATTGACAAAAGCATCTTTAAAAGAAATCAACTGCAATCAAAGAACAAAGTTAGCAAGAAAAAATGCCATTTCATAAACAAACAGACAGTACATGTAACATAAACTGCAAAGTATATTCATTCATAAAAAAAAATAAAAAAATTACATCATTGAAAAACATTTCAGTTCAGTTTACAAACCGATTGTTTTTTACATATGGCTTAAAACATATTTTGTAGCTATTGAACAAAACCTCATGGTAGGTATTGTAGTACATATTTTAAATTACCTCAAGTTTGATATCATGCCCTGCTGTCAGTTTAACTATGATCTTCTCAAGAAGTGGGCCATATGCTATAGATGTTGCTATGGTGGGCTCACCTGTCAAGATAAGATAAGCTGTCAAACCACTGTGAATTCAATCTACATGTACCAATCTTTCATCATTTTATTACGGTAATACAGATTTCTATATCAGTCTTATATTAGAACCGGATTATTACAAGTTACTGAGAAGGAATATATGTAGGACTTGATTCTTGTCACTAGGTGTCGTAGGACTTGATTCTTGTCACTAGGTGTTTACTTAATTCTTACCCAGCTACGTTAACTGTTTTCAATGAACTTGCCTAGAATTCATGTTAATTCAACTGTTCAAGAGGATGTTTAAAGAAAATTTACAGACAATAGCAGGGTAGATCAATGATCCTACAGGCCCAATGACTTGCCATCAGCATAGTTAGAGTTGACCTGTCTCAGTTTAATACATTGCCATGCTCATTTTAAAAAAAACACATAAGCTAAATTTTAAAGTAAATCCTGTAATTTTCAACACTACTGCAGAACATTTCATGAAGTTAAGAGATGTTTTTGTTGTTAACAGGCACTGAACCCTTTTATTTCACTCACATGAAAAAAGTAGAAAGAAACAAACCAGCAATATTTGAGAAGACCCACAGTGTTTCCTTGACGATATAGTTAATACTGGAGTCAAGATACACTCCCAGTGAGTGAAGCAATCTAGGATTGTCCACAGCTGCAAGAGAGTTCTCATCTGGTCCGCTACAGATGTTGCCAAGGCAACGCAAAAGAGGAGTAACTACCTGGAAAAATATTGAGCACAGCTCATATGAACAAGGTGTAGTTTAAAAAATTTTGATAAGCAGTATACAAAATTGGTTGAGCCAGGAACTACATGTACATGCAGAATACGATCTTCTATACTGTATGTTAGCAGATATAGGGAGCATGTAATAATCTGTTTATACTATTATATCTTACCTGTACATCCTGAGGGTCCTCACTAGCCAGCTTCACTAACACATCAACCACTGATGCCAAAATATTCTTCTCTATCAATGTTGCAACATGTTCTCCACTGTACACAAGAAAATAGTAATAAGCTATCAGCTGCTACATAAAAACTTCTGTTAAGCAAAAATCAATTCTGATAATTAAGAAATGTTACCAGGGTAGGTCAGTCCAGCATATTACAACATCGAAACACTAAAATTACTAAAAAAAAATTAATTAAAATTCATGACCTGAAACTGGTCTGAGATTAGAAACAACACATACTCATGTAATGATCAAGTCTCCAGATTCAGACACTGCTGAGTTCTAAAAATACATTTCTTGACAAGGTCTTTCAAGAGCAACGTTGTTCTGACCTTTTGACATCCACACATAAATAGCAACAATGACAAAATTTGAACAAAACTGGAGCAAAACCAAAAGTTGACGGTTCAAATTAAAACAGTCTTTAGACTCTCCTTATTTCTCTTATAAATTACAGTCAATTATCTTATGAACACGTCTGGAGAAAGTCCTCTTTATTATCTTTCAACTGACACATTAACAAGTTAGTAATTACCACAGTTCAATTGACAAAAAGGCTTTGATAAGCTCATGTCTGCCACTCATCCCAGAGGTTGCGGGTTGGAGTCCCATTGGGGTCACGATCGTTACTCCTCATATGACACCATTACTGGTTTTTCTAGGAAGTGGACTCTAGAATGACTTGATAAGCTTCAAGCTTTCTCCACAATCCAGCTAAAATAAATTAGTATAAACTAAACTCTGCTAACAGAATCCCCTGTCTGACTGTTGTGCATGAAGATTTACCAACCTTGTGGTGATGTACGTTAGTATCCAGGCAATCTCTGCCAGTGTGCCGCGGTTCTCCCGCCCATTGTTAAGGAACGGTGGCATCACTTCTATTACACCTGCCTCAACTAGATCTCTGTATATAAAACCAAATACTGTAGTTTCAAATTATGTCACCATAAAACACATGACATTACATGTAGGGCTACAGTAACAAAGCAATGCTAAGACTTAGCTCAACTATTATATATTCAATACTTTGATTAAATAAACAGTATACATGTATCAGTTTCATTGAAAAATTGATGTATTTTAAAATCAGAAAATTCAACTGTCAAGTCACACTTAGGTGATGAAACTGACTGAAACATTTACCTGGTGATCTCCGCCGACTCTCGTGTAATGTTTGACAGAGCGAATGCGGAAGACTGTATTACTGCTGGACTCTGGGACTGTAACAGGTGAGGTATCAGGTGAGGTATCATTAGAATGAGGTAACATATTAGACTGAACAAAGAGATGGGTGATTACAAAAACAAATACATGGAAAAACAGTGTCAATGGGCTATACATGTATGGGTTTATTACTGTATTTAATTTCAAAGTTTTCTCCCAAATTACAATAAACTTCTAAGGCTGTCCTTCCAGCTAAAATATTTACAGTATAGATCCTCCTGATATGGTAAATATTTGCACTTAATTGTTTCAAAATCCTACAATGGTCCTAAAGATGCAGTTTGGACACAAAATATAACCAAATGCACATTACCAAGATTGATAGATAGGGCAAGAAAATAGCAACAATGCATAAAGAAGGAGAGAGCCACCTGATACATGTATGAAAACCTACCTGTAACAGTTTGACCAATGGACCAACAATACCCTGGTCATGCAACAGATTTCTACACTCTGGACTATCCCCTGCTAAATTCCCCAATGCCCATGCACACTGGTCCTGAAAACATTGTAACAAGTGTTAGGTATGAAATAAACTTATAACAAGAGAGTAATGATGGTCGTATAGCGCTAATCCAAGTTCCACTGTTATTGTCTAGGATTGTCATGCTTTGAGAGACAGTTTATTTTTGGACATGGTATAGAGTCACTTAACAAAATCCTGCAAGTTGCAACTGATATTTCAGAAGATCTACAGTTCTACATCTGCTGTTGAAAAGTTGTAACAGCCAGAATATAGTATTTTGACATTCTAGATATTAATACTGGATAGTTTCAATTGGGCTGACTCATTAAAGGTCACCCAGCTATAAGCCCAACTGAACTTTATAGTAGAAGCACCGAGGGATACTTAAACATGTATACTGTCTCAGTGTCCACTTGTTGATGATATTGTTCGTATGTAAAGTTGCGCTACTCACTTTTGCCATTTGACCTACAATTCAAAAGCTCTAGGATATGACATCATCGGATACCTACGTCCCCCTCTTTACGCTATGCTTCATCGGTGGAATACAGGAGTGGCAACGAAATATTTAATGGGAGTTCAGACGATGGGATATGACAGAGTTAATGCAAATGACATATATAAAGTTATAAACTATCATTTTAATGAATTTGCATATTAAATATATAACAGGCTAGTTATGATGTTTAGGTGGAATTATAGAAGCACACTATTTTAAAAGTCACTCTGTCAATAACGTCTGTTGTTATAAGTATTATGAGTCACTGCTACCCAGACTTTGAATCTATCTGAGGAAAACCACTGTGATAAAAACAGTAATAAGGCATATCTAGTTTTTTTATAACAACATTTTGGAATTTATTTGACTGCTTTCATTTTCACTTTGAGATTTTATATACTGGATTTTTACAAGTATACTTAGTGCTACATCTGTCAAAAACATGGCTTTCCATTCACATTGCATTAAACTTTAAAGTTTACCTGAAAACTATATGTAACTGACAGAATGTATACCTGTAGTGAAGGGGTGTTAGAACTGAGAAATGTGATCAGGTATGGCGCTGCCATTTTAGCTACAGCCATAGCATGTTCATTATTCCCTGCCGATACGTTGGTAAGACACCATGCCGCTTCATGCTGCAAATCAACATCACTTCCTGTCAGAAATCCCACAATGCACTGCAAGCTGTTCTCAACTCTAGAAATGAAAGGATATTAAAGCATTTATGTTCACCCGAATGAAATTACAAATTTAGCCAGCTGTAAATTCAATTAAGTTCTTTCTATTCACAAAATAATGTAATGTGAAGCCTCCAAAGTCTTAAATGGTATACTATATGTTTGATT
>JAUMHA010369101.1:0-13484 GCA_032359765.1 Saxidomus gigantea | reverse complement strand
TAAGGTATTTATTTCTCCTAATTCATCATCTTCACGCATTTTATTAATGAAACTGACGATGCCGTCTGTTGCTTTTGTGAAGAATGATTTAATAAAGTCTTTTCCAATGCACAGCTTATCTGCCCTGATCTTCAAATTCTCTCGCCCATACACTTCAGAAGCTCTTCTGATCTTTTTTTCCAGTGATTCTTCACTCAACTCATCAATTATATCTGTAAGTGTCCCTTTTGGGATTTTTATTCTGATCATATCAGATGTGTCTGGGCTAAAATTTCTTTTCTTTGTTTCAAATTCCAGTTGGGTATCTATAACGATATCTGCATAATCATCTCTTAGTCTCTTGATAACTTTTGTTCCAAAAATGCGTTCTAGGAAGACGAAAAATTCCGCGTCGACCATAATTCCGCCAATCGCATCCCCATCGGCTCGGTGTATTTCTTTCAGGTTTCTGTCGGGCAAAATTTCGTGAACAGACAGATCTGCTGTCCCACCTGAACAAGAAATATCATTTTAACTTAACAACCAAATTACATAACCATTCAAAATTGTCATCATGATTTCAAGTGACACAAGCTTTATATTCTTTAATATGAATATTACCAGAGACATAACCTAAATATATGAATCTGGTTTTTTTATTAACAGTTTTACTTTTAGTACGAGGATCTGCCGTGGAGAACTAGGGCGTTCCGACCACATAGGAAGAGCAGAGCGAAGCGAGGTGCTTTCCTAACTATTTTGTTGCATACATGTACTGTATTTATCTTATTGCTTTATATGCGAAAAAACCGCTAAATACCAGTATGAGCGTTAAATCAAAGTGTGTTTGTTTATTAAATATAATTATATCTCGGTATGGCACTGCTTTATTAGGAGTTTGGCAGGTTCACACATGAATTACCCTGTGCGTATGTTTCTACTAGCGCTTAAAGGTCCATTACTAACACCAAATAGAATTTTCTTTTAAATCTGGAATTGTGACAGGGAAATACAGTTTAAAACTGGCTTCTTAAACTTTACAATAGCCGTGGAGTATCTCCCTGTTTGAAATACTGCTGCAGAAAAACGAGTGAATGTTTGTGTTTTACCTTTAGTTAGATTGACCTTGGATGGTCTTTTTGTCCTACTTTCGCTTTATTGAATTTTGTAAACAGTCAGAGATAAACTTTGCACATAATTAGAAGTGAAGTTCTTCAATTATAATTCAAAATAGGCATGCTTATTTATGTACAACCTATTAACAGCCTCTCTCTGAGAGATTTCTGGAAAATTACAGAGATATTTGAAAACGGGAAAACCGACTTTCGTTTTTGAAAAGGCAAAATATATTATTTATTAATTCTTTTGTTGAACTCAAATTTTCAACACAATATTGTCACATTCAATGCAGTATGTCATATTTTCCTTCTTAGAAGACGCCTGTTACGATTACAGATTTAAAAGAAAATTCGATTTGGTGTTTGTGGACCTTTATTACTTTATGTTTCGAGGAACGTTGATTTTGCATTTTGGCCGTTTGTATTTTTCATTGCACACTTAGTAATCTTTAATTCAAAAAAGAAATAATTCTTTTATGTTAATTGGTTTTTGAAGTGGTATATGGGGATATATTACCCATCTCGACTTATATTACCCGAGCCGGTACGCGAGGTTAATATTGTGTCGAGGCGGGTAATATATCCCCATATATCACGTCAAAAACTAAATAACAATTTGAATACCCTTCTCTTTCTTAAATTTTGAAGATTCCGTTTATTTTTTTTTATTTATTTAACGGCTGAACTAAAGCAGACCTTCAAATCCCCTTATGATACCTCAATGTCATTTCGTGACGTCACAAATCAGCACGGACTAATACATTGACGTACTGTACTCGAACACTCTCACGTTGAGCATGGGGTACAGTAACGGGCTATGTCAAGTGTATATTACCGGCTTGCCTCGAGGGTTGGGTGTATGCGAAAGTGTCATAGTCAAAAAGTGAAGACACGCCTATTTGGTAGTATTATTTTCTCTCATGTCTGATTATAAGGGAAAAACACTGTATATGATAAACTTCGCTTATAACGAACTCGTTGGGACCATTTTGATATTTGTGTTATATCCGAAATAAGAAAGGAAAACTCGGATACTGTAAATTTTGCTCCTTATATCCGAACTTCGTTATATACGGAGTTGACTGATTTTGTATCTGAAATATTTTTATAATTCGTCTTTGTTACAACAAGAAGCTTATCACAATTACCTCCTAGATCGGCAACAATATATTTTTGTCCCTCTGGAAATGTTTCAACGTCGACTGATTCGTCTAATTTCCTAATTTTGCAAAGTTTCTGATTATTACAATACAGTGACGCTGCCTCCGGTTCCAGTATTAGTTTGACATCGCCTTCTAGACCAGCCTGCCATAGTTGAATGACAATACTGACAATATTTATAATGCAAGGATTTTCTTAAGTAGACGCTACGAATGCATGCTTTCAAAAATCAAACAAATTGTTCATTTCCGAAGATTTTCTATAATAAACGACATAAAGTAACTTTATCAATTGTATTCCTGTGATTTATTTGAAAAATAAAATGCATTTATCTCCCTTTTTTACGTTATATCAGTGTGAAAGTCTTACTCCATCGTTTGTGTAATCAGCGTACCCATATACAAATGACAAATTGTTTTTACTGATATTTGATTATGTATATTTCTTTGCAAGAGATTAAAGTATGCATAAATACGCAGGAGTTGTAAACAAGTTGGAAGTATTACCTGGAGTGCTGCTTTTCTCATGAACTGTTTCGCAGAGTCGGACCATATAGCTGGTATTGTAATCACCCATAGTATATCTCCTTGTTGGAATCCGACAAAATGGGTTTTTAGCTGTGCATGAATTTGATTTTTGAGATGGTTAATGACGGCTGCAAAGATGTCTATCGCTGGCATTTCCTTGCCGTGTTTGTCTGGTAGCTTTGTATCTAATCGAAGTTTCTAGAAAATAAATTAGGAACATGCATTTGACGCGGTATATTCTATCACTATTTATAATGACAACGACATGTGTTTTGTGCGTACGACGATCTCCATTAATAGGTTTGAAAAGCTCTTTGGTACACATTTAACTCCATAATACTAGTGAGAATTGGGCTTGGACACTTTCAATGTAAAATGTCACTTGATAATACTAATGAGCTGTAGGGAGTGACAGTTTCAATGTAAATGAGTTGGAAGCTAATATCATCAACCTGCTTGCATGTTGTTTATACCTGTATAGTCTAACCTACCGGAATGACATCTCCCTAGAATAAAAATCTCCCTAAAGCGACACACATTTTTATCCCCCCGCCTAGCCGGAGGGGATATGGTAATGGGCGCCGTGCAGCCGTCCGCCCGTCACAATTTTGTCCGGAGCATAACTATAAAAGTACCAAAGGGAATTTATGTAAACTTTACACACAGACAGATGATATTGAGAGAAAGTGCAGTGTACACGGACCTTAACTCTAGCTTGACCTACTTTGAATTTTCCCCCTTTATTGAATGTTCTTGCCCGGGCCAGTACTCCTTTAGTACTGAACCGAATTAACTCAAGTGGCATATACTTAAAGAGGACTTTAAGACGCAGTGCAGTGTCTAAGAACCATAACCGTACCTTACTCTATTTTTGAGTTATCTCTCCTTATTGATTTTTCATATAACAATTTTGGACAGTGGACATTGTGAAAAAGTACAGTGGACAAGGACCTTAACTGTAGCTTGTCATATTTTTTATTGATCTCCCTTTATTACTTTTTCTTGCCAGGGCTATAACTCGTTAAGTACTGAACCGAATTGATTCAAATTATATACAGTCATTGAGGACATTAGAGGAGCACAACATACACTTTCAGATTTTTAGAGTAGAAGTGCGACATTAACACAGCAAAAGAGCAGGTGAATAACCCATAAACACGTTATAATCAGTACTATTTTATAGAATGAGAACCTAAACCATATCCATTCTTCACACTTTAAATGTCTTGGTCATAGAAAGAACAAAACGCTATATACATGCTTTCTAAAGTGTATTGTACGTATTTTATCATAGTGCAATTTCTTGTCTATGGATAGGAATATGTTACTCTGACTAAATATATTCATAGCTTTGACTAAATGTATTTATAGTTTTGACTAAATGTATTCATAGCTTTGACTAAATGCATTCATAGCTTTGACTAAACATATTCATATTACAACAGATGGGTTCATAAAATCATTTTCAATTAATTGGTGACATTATTACCTTTGTCTGATAAAGCCCCATTTTAAATCTTTCAAAGTAGTAATGCTGCTTCGCACTGTATTCTTTTTCATCAGTTTGGTCTTTTCTTTTCTCCCTTTCTTCCTCTATCATTACTTTGTACTTTTCTTCTGCTTCGTAACCGAAAGCTATAAACTTCTTGTCTGGTGAGAATAGCACGCAAGTTGGCGCCTTTTCTGTGGCCGTACGAACATTTTCTCCCGACCATTTACTTGTGTTTATTTTGTTGGGCTCACTAGACAACGAAAACGCAAAACCTGTGAAGGTTGTTCCAAAATCTATGGCAGCTACAAGCAGATGATCCGATTTCTTTTCAGCACTTGCCCCTTTGGAGTTTCCTGGCACTTCTGGTGAAGCCATTGTATGTCAGCAGTCTGTTATATAGAATTATTAGTCATAAAATTTATTTTTAATGCTTTTTATTCCAGTGTTTGATAAATATGCTCAGACCAGAAAACATAGTTTGTGAAAATCCTATATTGATAATTCGATCCAATATGCCCCTACAAGTTTACCAATGATAAAGCTGTGATTGGAAACTCAATATTCCATTTGAAAAATCATCAATTTCACGTCTAGTGCTGTCATAGAATCATCTTGAATAGTGTTTTTTATTCAGTTTAATGGGAGGTCATATCAGGATATAGAATGTTTGGCATGCTTTTTCTCTGAACTTACATTGAAAGTCATTTTGTTTTGTTTATTATCACCAGCACAACTGAATACCCATCTTTACAAAATAATTATAGTAAAATTAAGCTAGGTATAATGCAAAATTGTCTAAAATGTAGTTTTCTTTTCACAAAAAAGGCCCTTAACTGTGTCAGTGCCACAACAACATTACTTTTTTTTCGTTAATATTGGTAGAACTTAGCACACGTTCCATTTCAGCTTAAAATAGTTTTTTTTGGCAAGTCCAAATTGCTTACTTAACTTGATTCTTCTCAGTGGAATATAAATATCATGTATAAAATTTAAAACAAAGACTAAAACTACTTTTTTTAATTATAGACCATGCGCATTATATATTTTTTTCTGAAACTATAACTCAGATGAGGTTAAAATTATATGAAGCAATATTAACAAGAAATGTTATGAATAATTAAAAACTTCGGCCTAAAAAAGGTTTCAGACAAACGTGTTCCCATCTGTAGTATTTTATGTAGTGCCTGACAAAAACAGAATTTCATTCACAATAAATATTTGGGGTTTTAACCTATACATTTTTGGGAAGATCTTTACAATCAATAAACAATTCAAACTAAACAAATGATGGTGTTCATAATTACATAAATGATTAGTTCACTAAATGTAAATAACAATTCTAACCTGTCTTCAATTTTTTTAAAGAGTCTTACGGTTAGGGGTAATAACCGTCTATACCCACAATTTTCTCTGTAAGTTTTGCATTGTTCTCTGCTTGAGGGAACCGTGTCATAGTATTTTGAAAGCATTATTTGTTACAAGTTATGACTATTACGGGTTGGTTATGGTGTATAACCTATCACAGCAGATGTGAGAACATACAATTAAATTGGAGACATATATCTGAAATCTGTGACACTGTTCCCTCGGCCAGAAATTTAGTTTAGTGTATGAACTGCAAAAACACTAGGGGCTACCGAGTTCAAACATTGATGACAGATACGATATTTTACTATATTTCTTGTCCTATTTATTTTTGTAATCGTATAGGTTAACATAATTTCTACAAAAATGATAATAAGGTAAAATCGTTTGATGACTTCGGCGAATGAAGTTCTGGTGTTTGTCGATGCTACCTTAAGAATTTTGAAATTGTGATAGAATGCTATGGTTGTAACTGCTAATATATCTACCGAACAAATATCCCTTTAACAAACAATTTAGTTAAGTCACTGAATTTGTTTTATATATATTTATGATTATGCTAAAGTCAAAGCGGTGGAAGCAGAGACATACAGTTATAGGACTGCTTATATATTTAAAACCATTGCACTAAATCCTTCTCCTGAAGTTGAGTAAAAACTGGGAGTAAACTTCGAATAAAAATGACTATCACTTAACCTCTTGTTGTACTAAATACTCACCAGGAAGTAACGTTGGTCTACTTTTATTGTAGTAACGATAACATAGACTATATTTAGATTTCACCAAAATAAGTAAACAACTTTAATCTATTATCATATAATACAACAGTATTATTACCTTACAAACAATAGGACTGTATGATATATTTATCAATATATCACAGATAAGTGAATACTTACATCAATCGTCAACGATTGCTTAGCAGTAAAACGTAGATGTAGATGAACAGTACACAACCTAATTATAATTATCTTTACTAATTGACACAATAGACCATCCTAAGACAAACTGACCCTTGATATAAAACCTATCAATAAAATCGATTTTCACGTACAACAAGAAATTCTATCAAAATCATTAGTTCATAGAATATATAGATAAAGACATGTTGTAAATATTAACCTTATTAAATGATTGAGCTAACTTCGCGGAGTGGAGTTCAGATGCGTAATAATATATTTTACTAGAGACACAACCTCTTGTGATATACAACAGGGCACTGAAAACCCACTGTTAATTGTTTTGAGATAAATAACGGGTCAAATTTCTTTTATCTAAAATATAAGACGAAATTATTGAGAGTGTCAGAAGATTCGTGGCTAGTGCATTTGCTTCACAACTCAGAGGACAGTACCGGTATTTGTATATTGTAAACAGGAAATAACAGCAGTTTATTATGATTTAAGAATTAGGGTTTATTATCAATAGCATGATATATTCATTAATACACCGAACGACTTAAATAACGCAACACTGGAAAAAAACTGTAAGAATGTTTTATTAAACAATATTAAAGGAAAACTTATTTAGTATAGAAATTTAATCTAATATCAGTGTTGTGTCCAAATTTAACAGAAATCTAACCATACTATACACAAATTTTTTTCACCCTAAAAGTCCAAAAACACAAATATTCAATTTTTGGTGTAGCCACCATTAGCGTGAATGCAGGCCACTTGTAGGATGATACATTTCAAAACTATGGAATTTGGGCTTATCAAGGTTGGATTTGTGTTAAATTTGGAAACTGTGATACTATATTAAATTTATAAACTAAATAAGTTTTCGTTTAATATTGTTTAACGAAACATTTTTATAGAGTTTTTTCAAGTGTTGCGCTGTTTAAGTATTTCGGTGTATCAGCGACATAACATGTCATACAAATACCAATACGAACAATATGTGAGAGGGTAAATCATAAACGCTGTACAGTTTACCTTAAAATCTCATTCTAGAATTTAATTACTGATTTCTTAAAAAGAATGGTAATGGCCGAGGGAAAGACGCATGGCAATCACTATTAATTGTTTCAGCTGCATGGTCATTTTATTTAAGAAATAATAAGTGTGTCCCTGTATTTTCCGTTCAATGAAATACAGTCAGGAGTTAGAATGCGTAGTAATTAAATCACGAGTGCGTAGCACGAGTAATTTAATTTTTCGCATTCGAACGACTGACTGTATTTTATTTAAAGATATGATATTGGCACATATTTATTATTTCGATTCTAACACCTCACTATCTCGAACTATTTTTTTTACCCGTAGCAGTACATCATTGTTACTTCAAAACGTGAAATGCGATTGGACGCGCTTGTTCACATACGTCACGTCATTACGTCACCTCGCGGCATGTCGTCCTTGGATAAACGTGCTGTATTTTATCGTAAAATAAAATACAACCTATTCTCTATGTGTTTATATAGGAAACACAGCCACTCGTATTAGAATTAGACATATTAAACGTAACAAGATAATAACACCAATTGTACTGTAAAGATCGAACGTACCGTAGTAACTGTTAATTTCGTGTCATGTAAAAATATAGTGTCATGTATAAATACTGTTATTTGCCATGCTGTACATATTGAAGATTAATCTTTTCATTTGTTTCAATTGTATTTAGGCGAGAAACATGTATATAGCTTTATGCTAATAAAATCTTCGTTTTGACTTGACACTATATGCTACAAGTAGAATTGTCACCACACCAAGAAAAAAGAAACAAAAGAATAGAATAGATTTGAAAAAAGCACAACATCAATGAGAAAATGAAAAAAAATGATACAAAAACGAAAGTATGCTATGCGAAAATATAAAGATAGACATAAAAATTATGATAAAGTATCAAATATTCTAACGTTTGACGTGACATTTCTTTGACAACAATATATTGTTAAAGCTGGTATGTCCATGTTCGAAATTCTTAACGGAGACAATCATTGCTAGCAAATATACATTTTTTTCTTCAAAATTATGAGATCAAATACAGAGATGTGATATATTTACAAATGGTATAAATTATTACTAAGTCGATAAAGTATAATATAATTACCAGAGTGCTTTTAGACTGTCGGTTAGTACCGCTGCTTTCATTAACACCTGTTCTTGTACCTAAAAGATGAATAAAAACAACTTATGCATTAACGTACACCGCCTTCTAATGGTGAAACGAATGTGAAAGTAACCGATAAATGATATAGATTAATCTTTATCAGTTGTAACATCCGTAATAAAGCTGTAGCGTAGCAAGATGGTTTATAGATGTCTTTCAAAATAACGTAGCAATCATAACAATTCCCATAGCGAGTTCCGCTACTGTATACTGTAAGGGGAATTAACCGCTGAGGGGATTTATTTGCCCCGCCGAACTTCACGATATCATCTACAATGAGAGGAAAGTAGCCCAAAGTCAAGATCAATTTATACCAATCGTTCATGACTTGTGCAGTTTGGTTGAAAACCATGAGCCGTATAGGAGAAATAGCGAGGACATTGAAACCGGCATTACTGCTGATTTGAAAAATAGACATGATGCTCAATACTAATGTGTAGATTAATTGAAATGCATCCAGTCGTATCGGAGAAATAGTCTTTAAAACGTGTGACTTTAGAATTGCACTCTGAAGTTTGAATCATACATTTGTATCACACACTTTCAATTTTTTGAGTCTCTTATACTGAAAACCAATATACATGTACACGCATACACTCATATAATTATATGTAGAAAGAATGAGGTAAGTTCAATAGATTATTTGAAAGTACTTTTTCCTTGGATGATGTTTTACTGCTTCAGCTTCAGAAATATAACCGGCCTTTTCTACAAAATATACTAAACAATAACTGCCCTTTGCCTTCTTTAATTATCTGCCAGCTGATTTTTAGCTATGGATGCACGAAATCTATCACGTGTTGCATTTATGATGACAAGGGGAAGATACCTCCGTTACATGAATTTCAAAATGATGGAGTGTTATAAATTTCATATGTAAGAGAATTTTAAGAGTGGTTTCCCAACTTTTTATCGTATACAATGTAAGTAAAGCCTATCCTCCTATTTTAAGAAATGAGAGTGGTCACTCATTAATAAAATGTTTTAAATAAGCAGTAAATGTTTTATACCACTACCTGATATCTGTCGCTATCGATGACGCTTTATGAGCTAGTTTATTTTCATTACTTTAGAAGTAAATACTTTACCTTCTAGAAATACATAATAGTTGCCTTTAGTCAGAATATTACAGCTGTAAATGTGTTTTATAAGACTATTTCACTTGTTGCACGCGCAGATGGGAATATATGGCTCGAGGGTAACTGTGTTTGGCGGTAACGAGGCTACTAATAGTAGCAGAAATATAATAGAATAAAGTTGGATAGCATTTTGGCATTCCAATGACATACGAAACATCGAATGATATGTCGAGCACTCAAAGCGTGTTAGATACATGTAGATACATGCCAGCTGTCGCTGATGTGTATAGATTCGAGGAAACGGACCCGAAGTACTCAAATGAAGGAATAAGGCTGTGAGCGTATTTTTCTTATTACGATTCCAACCCCGCGAACTGGCTGGCCGCCACTCTCTATAATTGTTCGAGAGCTTGTTGTTGGAGAAGCCGATTTTACGATCCGGGCTGTTAACAGAAATACCATGGAAGTTGTAGACAAGCAAATTGACTTCTTGGCTACTTTGCAAAAGGAATAAACATAAGTCGTCGTAGTTTGACCCGGAGCTTCCTTGGGTCGAATTAGGCATGCATAAAGTGCCTTGTAGGTTGCTTTTTTACATCTTATTTATGAAGTATTTCATAAAAAGTCGGTTGAACACATTGTAGTTTTAAGTTTGAGTCTTGTTCATGATATTTCGGGCTTGCTGCTTATACAATGACAAAACAACTAAGCACAGTACATTACACAATAGAAGAAAGGACGATACACAATAGAAGAAAGGACGATACACAACTGTAGAAAGCACGATACACAACTGAAGAAATCACGATACACAATTGAAGAAATCACGATACACAATAGAAGAAAGCATGATATACAACTGAAGAAAGCACGATACACAATAGAAGAAAGCACGATACACGATAGAAGAAAGCACGATACACAACTGTAGAAATCACGATACAAAATTGAAGACATCACGATACACAATAGAAGAAAGCATGATACACAACTGAAGAAAACACGAAACACAATAGAAGAAAGCACGATACGCGATAGAAGAAAGCACGATACACAACTGTAAAAAGCACGATACGCAACTGAAGAAATCACGATACACAATAGAAGAAAGCACGATACACAATAGAAGAAATCACGATACACAACTGAAGAAAGCACGATGCACAATAGAAGAAAGCACGATACACAATAAAAGAAAGCACGATACATAATTGAAGAAAGCACGATACCGAATAGAAGAAAGCACGATATACAACTGAAGAAATCACGATACACAACTGAAGAAAGCACGATACATAATAGAAGAAAGCACGATACACAAAAGAACAAAGTATGATACACAATAGAAGAAATCACGATACATAATAAAAGAAAGCACGATACATAATAAAAGAAAGCACGATACACAATAGAAGAAAGCACGATACACAATAGAAGAAAGCATGACACATTAGAAGATAATTATTAACTGAATAGAAAGCCAATCCTAATGATTACTTAGTATTTAAAGATGTATCATGATATAATTTGCAGTTACTTGCAGTTTTAAAATACTTGTCTGTTTGCAACAAGTGTTTGGTAAATAATATTAAATCTACATCTATATAAGTACACGAATGTTCGCGTATCACCATTGAAACTAAATTTCTCAAGCACAGATAATGTCAACATATTTCATTATGAAAAGTTCATTTTAAGTATCATGTTAAATCGAAACGTTTTGTGTCCTAATTGTATAGTTGTATGGTGGCTGATTTCTGCCATTTCGTTCTGGCGTGTTGGCGCCCGACAAATGACATGTTTGTCGTTTAGGCGGGGATGCCAACACGCCAAATCAAGAATTTGTCGGTCTTGCGTATTTGCGTGTTTGCGCCCCGCCGTCACGCCATTACGCCAAATGCACAGTTCATGCAAGGAATGTCTCTGTCAATTTTCATCTACATTGGCACAGTGGTTTCAAGGAGATGTTATTTGAAGGAAATAGTGGACTGACGGACAACACACGCCGGACGGTGATCTAGTTCTAATAGCTCACCCTGCCACTTTGTACCAGGTGAGCTATTAAAAGATAAACGGCGTTGAGCCGAGGTACATGTTAGTATATACATAAAAACATCGTTCCTTAGAAAGTTACCAGTCGAGGCGGTTGGATATGCAGTCTAACTTTAGATCGGCAGCATACTAAAGCAATCACGCGATCACGAGGTTTCATTTTGTAACATTTGGTCCAAAAAGTAGGTCAAAATCTAGCTTATTCAGCTACGCTGAAAATGCCTCATTTTAGCATGGATGCATTCTGTAAGAAATCGCTATGCACCAGGAGGTCATAGTTTGTATCTTGAAAATGAAAACGCGTTTAGTTTTCTAATGATCTCGAAATCATGGAAATTATAAAAGGATCAAGAAGACATTAAATAGTTCTACTTTGCGGTGACATAACTGAAGTAAAGTTTTGTAATTTACCCCTTAAATCTTTCTGTGTGCTTTTGATTTTCCTCTGTTCAAACTCAGTCTTTTGAACAATCTACTGAGTCTATACGTTGACAATTTAAATACACGTAATCAGGTATGTAAAGGTTAGCTACCCATAGACACTTATACCACGGTACATAGATAGCAATCAAAAGACAAATTGTTGCAACCTACTGTAACATTTTATTATCTATTTTCTTCATCGTCGTTTAGCTTTTCAACCGTACATCAGATATCTTTTCATACCTTTACAAAACAATAAAACAAAAGCTGAAATATTTTGCACTATGAACAAAAGTCTTAGACCGATGCTATTTGAGTCTCGCTGGGCGAAAACCAGCTTCATGGGTTACATGTAGAAGTGAGCATGCATCTGATACATAGACTTGGGTGAACACAGACCTAACCGATAGACCCGCTGAACGAAAAACCAGCTTCTTGAGTTCGAACTTAGCAAGGCTCTAAAACAGACAGACTTAGGTAACACAGATCCTGTTGCGTGTTAACGTGCACTAATTGTGATCAGGATGTTTACCTTATTATCGAGATCCGCTGGATTGGTATATACGACCGATTATTTTAAAAGTATTCGAGGACTTTTGCGAAACAATTCAAAAGTTACGTTCTAAAATATTTACAATGTTAATGCAAAATTCAATGCATTTTTTTTTTCATTTAACCCGTACATAACCACTTAATCGGTTAAATGATTATAAAAAAAAACCCGTCGCGTCTGACGTCATCAGCGATTTTCCAATGTCGCTATATATATTTAGCAGTTGCGAAGTATTTTTATCTTCAATCAACTCAACCAGGAAGAAATGCACTGCACTTTGGTAAATACTAGTAGCATTTGTTAATACACCCAATACACCGTGCATAACATGGCAAGTTTGTATTTTCAGATGATCCCGAAGATGTCCGGGTTAGTGCCATATAGTGTTCTGTATTTATATCACAGATGTCAAGACGTCTGGATTCCTCTATTAGTGTGTTTCGTTCTCACCACCAGATGTTTTGAAATAATTATACATACTATCATTTTGATGCATTCGTAAACAACAAAAGCTATTGTAACAGACATGGCTATGTGTTTTCAAAATTATCAGAGATAACACGCGGAGCTCAGCTTTTATATTTATAAATCAAACCACTGGTATCTAAAGTTAAATTTCTC